>DWPV01001444.1:0-20721 GCA_018251915.1 Urbanus proteus proteus
CTGCCGTTATAAGGCAGAAATAGGTGTGGCGGTGGTGCCGCCGGAGTCGAACTACATAGAGTTCTACCACCTTTAATTGACCTTTAATATCAAACAATATTTCCAAATAAGATTCATTGTAAAGACACGATACTTGTCATTTATGTTCGCTTTTCTGGTTATTATTTGTAAGAGAATCTAAATATAAAATATGTACATGCATATGTGCAAATAGTACCTATGTATTATAATTATGGTCCCAGTGGTATTTTCATTAATATAAAATGGTATGAACTGTTAAAAACATTTTTGTTTTATTACTTTTCAATATTCTAAAAGCTTTTGAAATATATTCTTATTTATATTTTCTTTTGCGACCATGCACCTTTTATATTTCCGGATCTTGATACCAATATTTGCATTGTGTGTATAGTATTTATGAACATTTCCCATTTGCATTATTATAAAACAGCTTTTGTCATAGAACAATGCGATAATTAATTTGTCATCGCGTTGGCTGGACAAATATAGTAAGTAAACGTAATATGAGTTTGGCACTCATTGCTTTGTCTTGGGAACAATGCGCATACAATCAAAACGTCACATCTCTACAAAAGTAGTAGAAAAGCAAAAATATTCAGCTCTTTTTGTCAAGGATTGGTATTGTTCTCGGCTAAATGAATTTCTAGAATCTCGACGCGGAATGTGCAGCAATCGCAAAACTTAAGTGACCATAAAAATGTTATGCGTTGACTTTGAATCGCTATCCTTGCATATTGGCTTTTAAATTTCAATTTTAGCAATTTGTGGTGTGGTGTAGTTGGTAAATAATTATTTGTCTTACCAATATAGAATGTAAAAGAAAGTCTAACTATCTTACTAAGATTGATGAATGGATGGATGGATGGATGTTTGTTACTCAATAACTTAAGAACGGCTGAATGGATCTGGGTGAAATTTGGTGCAGACATAGTCTGGAATAATATCTAGGCTACTTTTTATCCCGGGAAAATGGACGGTTCCCGTGGGATACATTTGTTTTGTTTTATTGCCATGATAATCTCGCGACATGTTTATTGATTTACATTTCCAATGCAGGTGAAACCGCGGGAATCATCTAGTATATATTATAAACATATGCGTTTATGACATTGTTTTCAATAAGAATCCACTACTTTTTATTCTGACCGGCACTTTCATTTTTGGGTATTTTGGGTAAATGAATGGTGTCTTTTACCTGTATGTACACATACAGGTAAAGGACATTATTCATATAAATATATTAGTATTATTGTTATAAATTTCTATTGCTTGCTTTACTAGTTAACTTTTGCATCCATATACTCAAATTATATTCCGTGATTTTATATTATTATTACATCTTTGCAAATGAAACAATTTTGATATGTTCAGGTTTCTTGTAATAACATACTCATAACCCACACGAGAATATAAACTATATAAAATGGAAGGCGGCTTGTAAAATAAACGAATCAATCAAATCATTTTATGTTACGTAGAAATAAAGAAAATATAAATGGAAGCTTGTGAACTTACAGAATGGTTTGGAAGGTAAATATCGCGCAAATCCCACGTGAACGGAGAGGTTATTGAATGGAGCAAAATATTTTTTATATTTTTTTGCGCTGAAGAAGTAGGAAATCGAAGTGCAGTTCTCCTGATATTTGGTGGTCATTCTAGCATGATCATCAAACACCCTAAACGGTTTATAGCTCCAAGCTATCAACCATTACAAAAATGGTATTACATGTTTTATGAAAAGGAACGACATTCTATTGGTCTGAAATCAACCTAGAGATCCAAAGTTCTAATCCTAAGCACGTACTCGTAGGTACCCGATTTTCAAAGATATATGCGTCATTATAAATTAGTATCACATTGGTTTAATGGCGCTAGAAAACATTATAAAAGGCCTTACATTAAAAAAATAACACAACAAAACAATTATGTATTATTTTTTATTGTAAGAGTAAAAATTATACCACCTTCTAATAGATAACGTACTATCTCAGGTAGCGTTTAAGTAGACGGGCTACCTGGTAGAAGGTCTGCTTTCAAGTAGAGTTATCTGCTTTTAAAAGAGTTATTTTACACCTTTCTAGAAGTCTTTCTACCATACCAAAGCTGTACAAATATATAACCGAAACACGAGTATTGCAAGTTATAAAACTGAAGCAGCGTGGTTTAATGGGCAACAGTTTGTACAATTTGTTCATGCACCTACAAGTATGTGACGTGCAAGCAAATCTGCTCAGTACGACTGTGTATTCTAAACTTGGGATACGTTTGTTGTTTGTTTGTAAAACAGATTTCTACAGCGTATACTTACAACTTGTTCGATATGTAAAAGGAGCAAAGACTTTTCAAACTTTAAAGTAGTGTTATGATGGGAGTAACCGGACATGGGGAGAAATAATGTCATCCACGACATACCAGAGTACTCGTTTACACAGCGCCAACCCATAATAATTCGACTGCTGGGCACTAATCTTCCTTAAATAGGATTTAAGCCATACTCCACCATGCTGGTCAAGTGCATGTTGGCAGACTTCACGCAGGTTCTTTATTTATTTTTAAATACACAAGCGTGTAAGTTTCCTTACCATGTTTTTCTACATCATAACATAAAATCCGTACCCATTGTAGGGTACAATAGGATAAGGTACCTGTAATAAGAATGTTGTTGCCTAAACACTATTTATGTCTCACTGCTGGCCACGGGTCTTCTCCTACGACTGAGAGAGGCTTAGAGCGTACTCCACTACGCTTCTCCAATACGTCTTGGTGGAGGGGTACGGGTTAGTGTCCCGTGTCGAATGTTTTCAAACCGCCCATAAGGCCTCCGACACGGTTTAATGACTGCTATCCAACTATAGCAACCGAGACCGACAGCTCAACGTGCCCTCCGAAGCACGGAAATAAGATTATAATAAGAATGTACGAGCACATTATTGTTATCGGTAACATTGATCAACAATATTATAAGTTACATAGACCTCGTTATTTTGTTAAACGGGGTCCATTCTATCTTACGTCTTAATTTTGTATCAGAATAAATCTGGTTTCATTGAAAATGTTTACGTAGTTATTTATATATTTACTTATTGTACTCATTGTTAAGAAGCCGAAGACGGTTGCTCGTTATTTTGGCAAATTAGTCGATCATCAAGTGATTTATTACTTCCACGAATTGTGTATTAATACTACTCGACTATTCGAGTGCTCTTGATAAAATGTTTAGACAATTAAAGGGTTTACATTTCTGGCTTTGAATTGTTCATTAGAGAGCTTCTTAGTTATTTGTTTCCAATTTGTTTTACGCATTCCTTGAATGATTCAAACTCGATTATCTTATCTCCTTTACGACTCTAGTAGCTACATTCATTTATTTTGAATGACTACGATTATTAAGTTAATAAAATAATCAGTTCATTGTGATTATTCAGTTAAAGTCTTTATGACGTTGAAGAACATTACGTAATTATAATTGTTGTACGCATTCCAAGCCGATAAGATTTTAATGTAATAGATTAAGAAATGTATAGTATTTTATTTCTTAATAGGTACACGTTATTTGACGTTTTGATATCGCAAAATTGTTATGATACAATTTCTAAAATAACAATTATGGTACTTAATTAAGCAGTTTTCAATTTGTACCTCGTTCATTTTTATACGATTATTATTTATTTAATACGATCGAAGTAGCGCTGCCAAGCAGCATTGAAAACTGCTGTTATTAGGCAGAATTAGGTATGGTGGTGGTGCCAACAGAGTCAAATCATAAAGGGCTCTACTACTTTTTAAAATTTAATTAATTCAAGTTTTGAAACTTTATTCATCTATTTAAGAACAATTATTAACTAACATATAAATCTAAAAAATAACTATTAAATTAACTAGTTCAAGTATAACATAAAATCTAAATTTATTGATTTTTCTATCTGTCCAACTTGTTTGCTACTTCTTTCTTATAAAAAACTCTAAATATACACTTCGATCTAATGTCCAATCGTGCAACAAGTACATATAGGAAGTAGAAGTACAAGTAAAATAATTTAAAAATCTTATACTAAAGTCTGCAAATTCCCACAGCAACGGCAACAGCTCCCGCGAGTACGAGCAGTCAGCGCCGGCGGAGACCAGCGGGGACGCGGAGCCGCGGACCCCGGCGCCGCCTGTCGACCGCTACGATGACCTCCAGAACATCATCCTCGCGCAGGTCCAGGGCAAAGGGGAGGACAATGCCGTTGTCATACCCCCGCACCGGGACCTCAATGTCCTGAGATCGGAGAACCCTACTATTGGCGAAATGGAGGACTTGGAACCCAGGTATTACTTACTTTAAGACTAATTAATGGAAACTGGTGTCAATGCACGCAGCTTGATAAGGGTTTAAATCATAGTTTATATTGCTAAAGCCACATCCGTTCTTACTGAAGGAGGATTTGAAAGGATACACGTGCCGAGCACTGCTACAATAATAAAATTTGATGACGATCAAAACAAAGTTTTGTTTCTACATAAGTTTTAATGTCTTCTCAAACTTACTGGAAAATCATCATTTAATAACTTTAATTTGCAACCCATTTTTATTGCATATTTAGAGGCGTAACACTTGTTAAAGAACAATATAAATAGGTACTTTTCTTACGTTTTAATCCATACAAAAATATTTCACACAGAACCCAAATATTAATACAGAAGTCGAGGTTCATTACTTTGCGGAAGGAAGTCATTGGTACATTACAGCCGTTGCTTATAAATTAAATCACCAAGAACATTTACTGCGTTAAGAAATATTAATTAAAATTGTTCCGCGAAAAACGACGCGAAAAGGACATTACAAGGAAAATTTTGGAAAGTTGTCGACAGCTGACATCCACAAGTACGATTTATGTAGCGCGCCAGTCGCCGGATTAAATTGTTAGTTACTTCGTTATTGCTGCTATTAAACTTCTCGGTGCGAATGTTGTTGGAGAAATTGTTACAAATGTCCTCCTTATGCACATTTAATACTAACTTTAACTTACAACCATACTTATAGTGCGAGGACGTGTTTATATGTGAAATAAGTGGCTTCGGAAGCAATGCCACGTAATTATGACTTGTGGTCAGATTATTTTAATTATTTCAGTCTTAGGAAATTGCAATATGTATTAATTAAAAATACTTTGTTATTTTTTAACATACCAAGGTGAAGGACCAAACTTGGCTATGCGCTTACTCCTTCTTCTAGATTTAAATATAGGTAGACATAGAGTATGTTGGAGGTTGTTCTCATCGGGTGGTGTTACTATTGGGTGTAGCAATCCCATAGATATCAGGTGTGTACTATGTATAAGATGTTGGTCGAGTAAGGTACCCCTCAAAGGAAACACTGGATGCTATTCAGGAATATTTAATTACACCGCGTACACAACCTACTTAGTCTGAGGGTACGGGCTTACTGCCCCGTAATACATGTGGCATTACATACGTTGCATATGCCATTACAATATTCCCCCTCTTAAAAAAATGAAAATAACATTTTATTTTTAAATTTTGAACAAAAACTTATACATTGTATTAAAAATTCATACAAACAACATTTCTTAATAAAAACAAAAATAAATTGATTACTACAATTTGGAAAACAAATGAAAATTCACTGCAAAAACAAGGTAAATTAAACTAAAATTTGTAAATTTTGCAATAGACAGTTTCCATAATAGTAAGTAATAGATACTTAGTACTGAAATTCGAGCTTGACGACACTGGATAATCGTAACATCGTAAATATATAAAACTATATCACGTGTACGTAGGCGCGGGCACTGAACCTGCGTGCGCTGCCGGAGTCCCTGTCGGCACCACCTGCACGTGCGTCAGTGGAGTCGGCGGCTGAGGGCTCGCTGCTGCTACTTGTCTTTGTAACCACCCTCGTATGCCGTTGCGGGTACGACGCCAAACTACGTACACCACGATGAGTAAAAAGACGACTCCCAGGGCAATCATAAAAATACTTTGGCGGTTGATGTGAGCCTCAACCTCATTACTATTTTGAGCTATTACTACCTGCTCTTTAGATTCCGTTTTGCCCATGGTGATAATCATAAAGAGATCGACTAACTACTAGAAATGTAGAAATATTAATGAAATGTAAAATAAATCGTTAACCTTTATAATTCTTAGTGTCTTCGTCAGCTTAATTTCAATACTAAAACAATAGTGTTGCAAAACATAAACAATTTCGTTATACACAATTACATATTAGGTACATGTTTCACTCGTGTTGAGAAATTGCATGCGAATAAATTCTTAATTTTACAAATCAAAATTAAAATATGTAAGTTACATAAATCTTACGGGTTTCTTTATAATTCTACCACTGCGTGTAACCTGTGGTTTAATTGAGACATTTGGAGAGATATCATCGCTTACATCAGAATTACAGTTATCAGTATGGGTATTCTCTGATAATAAATAAGCGGGTTTAAGACGGTCAATAGAAACGTTTGTCTGTCTGTTCGGTAGTTGTATTGTATATACCTTTTTTCTCCGCTTGATAACGCGAAACGGACCATCGTACGTTGGTTGTAAAGGTCTTCTAACCGCGTCATTTCTAATAAAAACGTATTGACATTTTTCTAAATCCGGGTGTACAAATAGGGATTTAGGATTAGGATATCCTACAGGTACAGGTTTCAAATTGTTAATTGTCTCACGTATCTTATTAATACAATTGTAATCAGAACAATTAGAATAATTAACATCTTTAGAATAAAAATCTCCGGGAAGACGCAAAGTTGTACCGTATACCATTTCCGCTGGACTCGTACCAGTACCTATTCGAATAGCTGCTCTAAGTCCTAACATTACGGTCGGTAATTCGTCGACCCACGATGTGGATGAAGCATTTAATCTGGCGGCAAGCGCAACTTTTAGTGAACGATGCCACCGTTCGATTGCACCATTACTCTGAGGATGGTAGGGTGTCGTTCTACATTTGCGAATGCCCATTATTTTTAAAAGTGTCGAAAATAATGTACTTTCGAATTGCCTGCCCTGATCACATGTAAGCCTTAAGGGACAGCCAAATCGTACGATCCAACCATTAAATATCGTTTTTGCCACTGTCTCAGCCGTAATATCCTTAATTGGAAATGCCTCCGGCCACCTAGTGCGCCTATCGATGATGGTTAGACAATACCTATAATCATCGGCTGTAGTTGGCAATGGACCTACCAAATCTACGTTAATATGCTCAAAACGATCACAGTTGGCAAAAGATTCTAATTCGGAATTAATGTGTCGATGTACTTTCGTACGCTGACAATGTACACAAGTTTTAGCCCATTGGCCTGTATCTTTATTCATATTAGGCCAAAAATATCTATCCTGGATTAATCGCCTTGTACAACGAATGCCAGGATGGCTTAGATTGTGAACTAGGTCAAAGGCTAATCGTCGGAACTGTTGAGGTAAATACGGTCTCGCTCTACATGACGACATTTCACAAAAAATAGGTTTACCGTTTGACTGAGGTATAACTATTTTTTTAATTTGAATATTACTATCACTAGGAATGTTAAATAAATAATCGTCATTTGCTTGAGCTAGTGCTAACTCCTCGTAATCTAATATATTCGGATAGCTTACAGTTTCGATGCGAGATAAGGCGTCGGCCACTATATTATCGCTACCGCTTATGAATTTAATATCGGTAGTAAACTCACTTATAAGAGCAAGCTGTCGTATACGCCTAGGTGATTCCTTACCATTACTGCTCTTTGTAAACGCATAAACTAATGGTTTATGGTCAGTGAAAATTGTCAATTGCCGACCTTCAATTAAATTTTGGAAATGTTTAACTGCCAAATAAACTGCTAAAAGCTCTCGATCATAAGCGGAGTATTTCTGCTCCGTTTGAGACATAGCTTTAGAATAATAACCTAATGGTGTCCAAACGTTGTTACTACGCTGTTGCAATACTGCACCTACCGCAGTGTTTGATGCGTCAGCCATAAGTGCAAGGGGCGCATCCGGCAACGGGTGCGACAACGTGACTGCATTCTTTAGGTTCAGTTTACATTGCAGGAATGCCTCGTCAGCTTCAGGTGTCCATTGAATGATAGTTTTATCTCTTTTCTTTGAACCACGTAAATAATTATTTAAAATAGATTGACAATTTATAGCGTTAGGAATGTTCGACCTATAAAAATTAATCATTCCTAAGAATCTTCGCAATTGTTCTACGGTTTTAGGCTTAGTGAAATTTAAGATTGCCTCAACTTTATCATTCAAAGGACGTATGCCTGAGTGAGAGACTTCGTAACCCAAAAATTCGATTTTATCTTGACCAAAACGACATTTTGAAAGGTTGATCGTAACACCACAATCATTAAAACGTTTAAATACTTGTTCTAAATGCATCCTATGTGAGTCCATTGAGTCGCTGGCAATAATTACGTCATCTATGTAACAAAATACGTTATCTAAACCTTTTAGCACGGTATGATCCATAAAACGCTGGAACGTTTGTGCTGCGTTTCGCAAGCCGAACGTCATGCGCGGAAACTCATATAACCCGAATGGCGTAATTATTGCTGTCTTCTCAATGTCCTTAGGGTTAGTCGGAATGCAATGATAAGCTCGGTTTACGTCACATCTAGAAAAAAATTTATTACCAGCTAATAAATAGGTAAAGTCACTTAACCGCGGGATAGGGTATCTATCAGGTTTTGTTATGGAATTAAGCTTACGATAATCACCGCAGGGACGTAAGTCACCGTTCTTTTTAGGAACGACATGCAGGGGGCTGGCCCACGGACTATTAGATGGCCTGCATATCCCCATGTCCTGCATACGACGAAATTCCTCCTTGACTTTACTATAGCGATCAGGCGGTAAAGGTCTTGCTTTAGCATGCACTGGGGGACCAGTGGTTTCTATAAAATGATATACAGAATGACAAAGTGGTGTTTTAAAATTAACAGGTTTAGTAATATCTGAATATTTTAGCAACAAATCTGAAAATAAATGATTATTTTCTACAGTTGTAATTGAAGATTGCACGCAGTTTACAATTGATGCAACTATATTTAAATTAGTTTTTCTGTCAATTAACTTACGAGCGCTTAAATCCACAAGTAGTCCATGATGACTTAAAAAATCAGCACCTAAAATTGGTTGCTGTACGGCAGCTATTACAAAGGTCCAAGTAAATGGTCTACGTAATTTTAAGTTTATATCTAAGGTCTTAGTACCATACGTTTTAATTGGCGAACCATTTGCTGCATACAGTTTATAATTGGAGCACTTACCACCACTACGCGATTTTATATGCTTACCTCGTATATAAGAAATCGGGATAACCGAAACATTTGCTCCTGTATCTATCAAAAAACTCATACCACTACGAATGTCTGTGACACAAAGGCGGGAAGACGGAGAAATAGCACAGGTATCCGCCCTCTGCTGTGCTGCTGCTAGTTTTCCGGCGTTTGCTGCTTCCAGGTGCACGGTTTGATGCACTTAACAGCACGCTGCTTGAATCGGTAATGATAAAAGCATAACCAATTAGGCTTCCTGGATACAGAATTGTGACTAGACGTCTCTCGATGACGCTGGCTGGATGCTGCACGAACGCGACTTCTACCGCGTCGAGTATCACGCCATGTCGAATGAGTTCGCAGTTGCGCTATCTCTAGGCGAAGTTTATCAATTTCCTCTGCCAAGTTTCTCTCTCTTAGGTTAATGGGTTTAGCAGTTGCAACCTCTGCAAGTTCAATCGGACGCGTTGTTTCCAAAATCTTGTCTGCTATAGCGGCTAGGCTATCGAGCTCCTTCACATCGCTGACCGCAAGTACAGCTCTGACGGCTTGGGGTAAATGGCTGGTCCACATCATCTTCAAGGTGTCGTCTGGTAATTTGTTACGCGCTAGGTCTTTCATCTTCCGTAGGAGTTGGGAAGGTTTCTGATCTCCCAATTCCATCTCCGAAAGTAGCTTCTGGAATTGTCGGGCCTCCGACTCTTCGTAACATTGCAATAATCGGTTCTTCAGGGTGTCGAATTTTTTAGAGTCCGGTGGCGTCAGCAATATATCGCTCGCTTGTTGAATTATGTCTTTGCTTAATTTCGCCACAACCAGGTTGTATTTAACTTCATCACTCATTTTCTGATTTGCAATCACGGCCTCAAAATGTACGAACCATAATCTGGGCGATTCCGTCCAAAAATTCGGAATCCTGGACGATACGGTGATCGTTGCCAGGGATACATCTGCAGGTGCATCCTTCTCCTTGAGTGGAACTGGGGGTTTAGGCAACGGCGGTTGCCCTTGTAGTGCCATTATTCACACACGCGCTTTACTGTCAACTAAGTCCAATTAATCACTAAACTGTCCACAACTGTTCACAAATGTTCACAACTTTACTGTTCTATTATTCGTTAGGGTCACCAGTGTTGGAGGTTTATTCACGTCGGGTGGTGTTACTATTGGGTGTAGCTATCCCATAGATATCAGGTGTGTACTATGTATAAGATGTTGGTCGAGTAAGGTACCCCTCAAAGGAAACACTGGATGCTATTCAGGAATATTTAATTACACCGCGTACACAACCTACTTAGTCTGAGGGTACGGGCTTACTGCCCCGTAATACATGTGGCATTACATACGTTGCATATGCCATTACACATTTATTAAAAATGAGCCCTTTCCTTTAGATTGACTGATATAGTTAGTTTCTAGTATTTGATCTTTATTAGCAACACTAACAGATGACGCAATAATATAGGGTGTGATTTTTTTACCAAAATGAATTCGTTTGATTCCTGGCTAGGGAAATGAATTTTTTGGGAAACGAATTATACAGTTTTGGTTTTTATTAAAATCGGTTTCGTAAGTCCTTTCGGCATTTATCGGTAATCCTTATAGTTTCGGATTTCCCCATCCACGCACACTTGAAAAATTCTCCCTGTGTGTATTATTTTCATAACCGGTTATGTTCGTTCACACAACACCGGACGCGGGATCGGCGGCAACTTGCTGGCGAGGGAATATGTTTATTGTACCCTCATCTGTTGTTCGCTCAACTTCGCCGCGCTTCCGTCACTCTCTACACAGCATTGTACCACATATTATACTTATTAAATTAGTATGAAATACGTATTTTTCTTTTTTCCTCCTAAAGTAATACCAAAAATTGTTTTTAAATTGTAACATTTTTTAAGAAATAATTACTAGCTAAACTAACAAATTTAGCAAATGGCTTCCAAAACAGCATCTTTAATTAAACAAGTCTGTTAGTTTCTCTCAGTTTGCGGAGTCACAGGACTCACCCGCCCGGGGACAGCGGGGTATTAAAGAACGCCGTGCAGCTGCGAAATTATTCAACAATACAGACGGAGTGTCTCTCTTAGGAAATAACCCGAAAAATTATGTCGCCGAGAATACTGGAGTTACTGTAATCAAAGAGCGGTTCCAACAGACGAACTCTGGCTCGGCGGGTAACACTTCTCGCGGGAGAGCCGGGGGAGACGGGGGTCGCCGGGTCACCTGCACTGAATACCCTCATTAATTACACCAGTACATTTGAAAGCACTTGTATCTCAAACTTTACATTGTTACCAATATTATAAGGGATAATGCTCTCTTTCTATACATTCCCTTTTGTCTCAGTTATATGGACTTACAAATACAATAACCTAAACCACAACAGAATGTAATTTCAACCTCAATTTAATCGATCGTACCTGGAGCGACGTCCACTACATACATCGGCTTTGAAAAATATTTAGACAATCAAAACAATTTCCGCTCCACTCTCGTCGGGAGCTGGCAGCGACGAGCTCCACTTCCTAGTTATAAATTTCTATACGCCACTAGTATATTTATGTTGCGGTTGTAACGCTCGCGTTATTTATCGCCCGTATTTCATATTTGTACGGCGCAGGTGCGGCGGCAATCGCGCGGCTAGTTGCGGCAAGCCGGCGGCACCTCGAGTCAACAAGTTTGCTACTCATCTAAACATACCTTTAGTCTTAGTTTATTCTTAGTCTGTACACACCTTTACCTTTTGTATTATCTTATGTATTTTTTTTGTTTTGAGAGTAGCGAAAAAAGATCGTCAGAAATTAAAGTTCGAATAGTTTCGAATATTGTTTTATAGATTTAGTTTAATCCATTTAATTTATCGTTATAAAATTACAAAGTTTTAATCCCTATTTGATGAAATTCTAATGAAATATAAGTAACTACCTAGTTTCCAGGTATAACAATTATGACGTTATGGTCTTAGAGCTAATAATCGTTTGCACGTAGATTATAAATCCTTGCTCAGTTAAAAAAATACATGAGAAAACATACTATTTGTAAAATTGTAGTTCCCAATCAAATAAAGTTTAACAAAAACGTACCCAAGGACAAAAAATAGCAAATAAATCAAGCCAGCGCAACAGACTATGAATATTATAACATGAAAAACATACCATGACATGAGCAACATATAAAATGTGCTAATAAAATACAAATACATGGAAGGTTGCAATAACATTGGATCTGTAATTTTGATGAGGGTATTAACACCGGAAGCTCGCGGCCGGCGCGAAGCCCCGCGACTGCCGGCTTCCTCATTTAAATGTACTTACCACGCTCATTTTATTACAACTGACGTTTTGATCAATGTTTTATATACATTTTTAATTCAATTTAAATACGAAAACATCGTTCTTCTGACTTAAATTTGACGATAACTGCGTTACCTGATTTACCTACCTTATTTTAAATATACATCGTCTACCATATAAGTTTAAACAAAATATGAATCGATAACAAAATGTAAAAGTTACTTTTTTAGTTTATTATTAATATATAATACTTATTTAGCAAAGGAACTAGGTGATCATGCCTGGGGAGCGGCCGTGCTCCGACAGTCTCAGTTCGGAGCTTGTATGTATATGTGCAAGGTATTGAGAATACTTCGATAGCGTGATTCAGAATACTCGTGGCGTAGCGGGAAGTCGCCACTTTTATAATAGTTATGATTTACTTTAATTTATTATTTAGTATAAACAATAAGTATAATGAATACGTAGAGGTTAAATGAAAACGTTTGGTGTTCCTCAACACTAACATCGATAGCATCCCCGTACATATAAGTAAAGCTTTATTGGATTGTCTATTGCCTTGTTTCGTATAATAAAACACAATAAAATGGCCGCTGTCTGCAACACAGGATAAATGATGTTCGGACTACGCCGCGAAATATTACCGCGGTGAAATACGGGCCTCGCGTCAGGAGCGGCCGAGAGATTGCATTCACTAGCACCACTGCACGCCATTGCATCTCATATTTTCTATCGTGTTATGGACCATTTGATAATATTTTATTTTTTCAACATCCAAATAACATTCTCAACAAAATTACGAAACATTATGTCGATAAAATAAATAAAATTTTATCTAAATATGATGGCAATCGACGAATTTAACCAAAATATGAACAACAAACTAACTTGCGTATATACAATTAATATAGTCATAGTCTCCTGTGGATACTTTCATCATTAAAAGAGTAACTAATACATCATCGTCTTTAAGTAGCGTTCTTTGCCCTTTTTCATGAACATAACGTTTCCAAGGAAATCTAAGAGGGAATTTAATTCAGCAAAAATCACGTAAAAGTAACATGTGCGGTAGAAAACAAGAATCGTGGATAATCGCATGATGGCTAGCTAGAGAGATGTTTTGTTTTTGTATGTCTCTGTATGTATACTTTCTATTTCTTTCCATAAAGTCTCCTTTAAAACGCGTTCTTTAAGACTGCAAATAAAATCTCGTAAAATAGTTGTCTGGCTTTATTAGTGTAATAAATTTCTTCTTTCTCAGCGCCATCTTTAATTAAGTCTGTTGGTTTGTCACACTATCTCACCCGAGAATTATGGAACTACGTGGAGCGCTATGAAATTATTCAACTCGGTAGATAGAATGGTTCTCCTAGGAGATATCCCTAAAAATATAAAACGAAGAATACTTGAGTACCTTACCCTAATTAAAGAGTGGTTTCTACGGGGACGATCCCTGGCACATCCCTGGCAGTCGCACTTCCCCGGGGAGCGCGCGGGGGAGGGGTGTGGAGAGGGGGAGGCTAGTCGGGTCACCTGCACTTAATGCCCCTCATTAATTAGTCGAGTTCGCTTCAGAGCGGTCCCTTGCACCGCTAATTTTATATGGACGTTCAATGTGGAGATGGACCCTAATGCATAATGTCGTGAACTTTCAGTAAAGATATTACCTTGAGCCGAGGCGATTGCACTTCGAAGCGAAGAAATAAAACTGTATTTCTTGCAACACGATTTATCGGTCGGAGCATATCAAAAGTTCACATATTTTCTGCAGACACAAACATTCATCCACAATTGGGAGCAATGGAACGCGGCGGCAGTTATAAATTGTGTTGTGCGCCAGTATATTCCCACGGGAGGTTGCACTGCTATTGTTTACGGCCGTACGTCATGCAGCTGCAGGTGTGCGGAGCCCGCGCTGCAGCCTGCAGGTAACCAGCTGTGCAGATATGTAGCTTCCTGCACAACATTCATCGCTGATTCCTTACATTTTTAAAGAAAATTGCACCGACAAGTTGGATAGCCGCGTGAGCCATTGCATCACTAATTTTCCCTTCAAACAGAATTGCAATAGCTAATTCGTGTCAGTACTGGGTACGTGAATCCTGAACAATACTAATCGTTACTTAGATTAAGAATTTTATTATGCCCTTTCACCAAATGTAAGCCTATTGTAAAATAAAATAATAATGATAAAAAAACAGATATTGTAAATGTACCAGTTAATACTAAAGCTGGTTTCAGTTGGCCAATAGTACCATTTACAATGTTTTCATTTTGTCTACGTATTTTATTTTCAATAAAAATGCTTACATTTCGACACCGTCTTCAAATAACTAAAAAATTCTTGAACAAATTTATCTGAAAGTCGTCAACAATATTAAAATTTATAGTGTATCGACACTTAAGCAACTACAATAGGCAGGACCAACGGCGCCTTCACATGAACAAAACTAACGAGTGTGGTGACACCGCCGAAGATTCACACCGCCGCCGACAGCCTCAGGTGGGTATAGTTTTATAAGGTTTTTTGAACTTACTTCGTTAACATGTTTAAGGAGCAAGAAGTGCCATTAATTATTTTTGGATTTAAAAGGATATTTAATTATGTAAATGTCTTATTTTTAATGTAATTTACATTGTAAAAGGTACGGCTCCATGGGTAAGTACGGCTGCGTTTGATTCATTTCAGTTGAAACCAAATAAAGTATTTGATTATATGATTTTGTTGTACTTTACACTAAAATAATACCATTTGAAAAAAAACGAAAAATCTTACCTAAGCTCCATTTTCATCAAGGTGTACAATCTTTAAATTCGTAAGCAGTATTAACGGCATAAGCAAACTATTTAAAGTGTACTGCTCGACCCACTAACCGCCCTTCGTAATAATTTGTAACCCTCCAGTATTTAATGCCCTCCCAGATCCCCTGTAACCACTTGTAGGCTCGGCGGCCTCTTGTCGTTCGCTCCTTGCAATTATTATGTTTACTGTTGCACAATTATGAAAATAAAACGGCTCGTTCAAACCACAGTTAACGTTTAAATGCTTGTTCATCGTAATTACGCCCTACGGAAAGGTCAACGATCCGTTGCTTTAATACGGAAAATAAACATGACTAAACATTTCTGAAACCATTTTTAAAGATGGTAGAGCCCTTTTCTGGTCGACTCCGACGGCACCACTGCCACATCTATTTCTACCTCATAACAGCAATGTATGTATTTTATTTTGTTTTGATTTCTAAGGTCTTAGCAACGGTACTCTGCATTAAACCCTTAAATAATAATACATAATCTGGTTCCAATCCCAATTGTAAGTTGTAAATACATGCAATGTACCAGCGCTGGGGGTAGCCAACATTAGTCCAGTACGTTGGTTTGTTCCAGTCCGGCATAAGCCGTAATATTACTTCAGCGGAAAATCGCCCGCATTACCAGCTGTCATTATATGAACAGCTTCCGTTATCAAGGCCGGCATTAACGGGCTTAACCAACCACCCGGCTGCAGTCCGCCTGCGATATAAAATGAAACTATATTTCTGTTCACTTATACTCGATACAGCTACACTATTCTGTAGTCAGTGCGAATTTTACCTGTATATTCTTGAGACAATTTAAAATAGTAATTGTTATCAAAAGTATAAAGCGCCTGCATTATTCAATATCCAAAAGCGTAAGTTAGCAAGCTAATATTGCTTAGTCAATCGTCTAGCATACAGAATTGTGAAATTATAGAGCAACTCCGGATTATTTAGTTGGAGCGTTTCGACTTCGGTGAATGGTGTGAATTCAGCGGGCCATTGCACGATTCACCATGATCCGAAATGCAAGCTGCACGAAGCAAGTGGCCGCGTATGAGCTCAATTCAGCTTATTATGTGGCGAAATACATTGCCGGCGGTATAATTACCGCCAATTTGTGCGCACTGCGGGCGCTCACTCTCAATGTGGAGCTGATATTGGATTGCATTTGCTATGAAAGCCACCGTCCGCCGAGTTAATAAACCCGTTTCAGTCAACAAACTTAAATATAATTAATCAACGTTCACATAGGTAATAAACCCTATAGGTATATACTTCAAATTATATATACATAAAACATTAAGAAGTTTTAAAATAAATAGATATAGATGGTAGATAAAATTCCTTTCTATAAAAAACTTCAATTAATTTTATCGAAAATTAGAGCTATAATAAAATTTGTATTCAGTTATGGAATGTAGACACGCGTAAAAATATTCAGGCCATTTCGTGACTGTATTATTGGATAGAAATATTGAGCGCAAGTGAGTACTTAAAATCATAATGAAAGCGTACCACGGCTCAGTAAATCTCGAGCGATAGGCGATAAAACATGATGATTCATAAACAATATATCACAACACAATTAAGACCAAGATGGCGTCTGCGAGAGTTTACGACGATACTTGAGGATATTGAGGATTGAGGATGAGTACGATGAAAGACCGCAAACAATGGTCCTTCGTCGGTGCTAACATCCAAATATTTTTGGTTTGATAATTGCCTTAAATTTATGCGGATTTAAAGAACTAATATATAAAATGAGTCCTTAGTCCGAAATTGAGACTCTTGTTGTCGGAGGCCAAGACTCATTTTAGGTCCTCGCGCCATCCCAGTAAGTAAGTATCTTAGTCCTCAGGCGTAGCAACTCATGTGGTATTTTCAGGTAGAACACCATCCTATATGGAATTGATTGCAGCTGTCCATGAGCGTGAGTGATGATACTTACTGGAGGGCAGTTTCGTTTACTAAGTAATCGTTTGAAAATATTATAGGCGCCGTGTCTGTAGCGGTCTACGCGTCTACGTACACATCTACGAGAATTATCGAGTTCTGTCACAATTGTTCTATTTAGTGTTGTTTACAAAAGCCGCGATGATTTCACGTAGGTAGATAGTAAAAAGGTTTCCTGTTTTTAGTGAAGGTAAAGGCGTTTTAGAGAATGGAGAATCTATTTAATAGATTTAATATCAATATGTAAAGTCACATACTAATAATATATACAAATTACTAACTTGCCGTTATGAATAGGTAATATGGGATTATCCGCGCTAATTATACAAAACCATAAATGATTTAATTGGCCCAAACCGACATCCCGTCTTTAGGCTGGTTGTCGACCAGAGCTGAGCGAACTTAGTTATGAAGACGAACCATTAAACTATGCGTAGTCAATCCAAATGGTGTTACTTATGAGCGACGTATTGAACCTACGTAATTTTTTTCATTACAAAAACAAAATTGAATAAGGATTCGTTTAAATTATTTTTATTACTATTTCTGAGATGGCTTGTACGTACAAAATTTTTTATATGTGTCGGTACGTCGCATAAATCTGTATGTTCAGAAGTATGCTGTTTCGCACTTAACATGCTTTATAAAATGGTTTATTTATGAAAATCTCTTCGATAAGGATATTTTATTTGATATTATTTAAAAAATATGAAGCAGCCTTATCGGTATTTTTTCCACATGTTGCTACACATGTATTACCCTAGTGTGGTGGCAGGCTTAGCGCGCAATAACACAACTACAGCGGAACTGGTCGTAAGCCCTCGTAATCCGAATCCGCTCATTATGCCGTGTTATCTCTCATTATGTACATACATCGGAACGATGTCTTTATGGGCCGAATACCTTTGCTATGACATAGATGACATTTGATTTATAGCAATGCATCTTAATTATCACCAATACAAGAAAAAATCATCTCCAATATGTTAATCAACCGAAACCGGTTGTAAAACACTAATTATTCATTTATTTATAGCACTTACTTTGACGAACTTTGTTCAAAGCTACATAGTGTTGCTACATTAATATATGGTGGAATAAATAGTTATCCTGATTCTCTTGCTACATTTAAAGGCACGATAAGCTACGACTGTTAGAATTGGGGATTTGGAGAGATTGCCATACCGCAATGACTTACCGAAGTTGGTATTTTTATAGCAAGTGGCTGGCACCGGCCGCCAGCCGTCGCCAGCCGCTGCCAAACGGCGTGCTTTGGCCGCACCCACTGCTTGCAGTTACTCAAGCAGGGAAGCTTTTGCTATCACGAGGTAACAAGGTTCACATACCTATTGAATATCCAAATTTTATATATCTGCTTTAATATGAAATTGAATTGAATGAATTTAATATGAAATTTTATTATTAATTTACTGTGTCAAACTTAAATAATTCGTTACCAATTAGTAACTTTAGAAATAAGTTTATATCCAATAACATTCAAGCTGGTACATGGCTTACAGTTCTTATTATATATTTTGGTATAATATTAAACATATACCTAACTTCTAGCGTTTCATATAAAAACTTCTTTGTGGTAAAATAATACAGAAGAAAACATAATATTTTATTTTATTGTTATCAGAACACGAAATTATATAAAAGTGATATCGGATATCACGTTGAAGCCATTCAGCTGTAATAATGTGATGAGTTTGGCGGTTACGGAAGAATGCGGAACACGTAGGAAATTATTTCCTGTAATGACTTCATACAATATGAACCGCCGGAGCCCTAAACCGTTCCAAGCCCCACTTAAATCTCGTAACAATTCGTTTAACATTTTAGTTTAATGATGTTTCCTAACAAGTGGAAACGTCGGCCTGGGAATTCAAAGCGGCGTATTTTTCTAGAAAATTTGAAACAGCTCGGAAAGCGCCGTTTCCTCGTCGAGTCGAAGCAGTTCTCGCCGAAGAGGAAATTTATTAAAAGTAACTTGGTGGGTTTGAGTGAACTAAGTCGTTAAAAGTTCTCGCCGTGACCGGGTCGCGGCGCAGACTTAACCTCAATTTGCGCGGACAAACCACCTCCGTTAATTGTGGATTCCACCGCAGAGCACGACGTGACGTATAACCACGATACCAAACGAAACAAAACAAATGATTTCAACAACAGAACGACGTGCCGCTGTACGAGACACTTCACGGAGCACTGAAATAGATTGTTTATTTATTGAAGCAACGAAACTCATTGAACATGAACGAATAATACTTACAACATCAACTTATTTAGTTTGCGAAAAACATGGCATGGTACACTATAGGTACAGGTATTTGCTCTATCAGCTGAGATAAAGTGCAATTACAGTTACAATAGATTTGTACATCTCACGCATCGTTTATATCAACAAACCTTGAAGGGTTAAAGACGGGGCGCGGCAAATAATATGAACCACTACGTGTCGTATGTGTAAATATAAAAATCTCGTGTAAGAAACGTTTCGTCGCCCTGCCGCGGAACACTTAATACGGACGCACGTTTTTCTGCCATAAAAATTCTTATTTTATAGCCGAATATCTTTAACGTGATCTCGAAAATAATTGCTTTACATGTTATACATGATATGAAAAGCTTTAAGAAGAAAAATCATATAATCCTTTGTAAGTTGCAAGAAACATTTTATACAATATTCATACACATACATATGCAATATTAAACTAGAACGCACTCAATGCGTATAAAAACCAGCAAAGTAACAAAAAATAATCATGAAACATGGGAAAGTAAATCATTTAAATAATTTACTCGAATAAAAACCGCGCGCAAGCACCTGTAACTAAATACACTCTCGTAAAACAGTGCTGAGTGGCGCGAATACGAATGAATGCCCCGAATTTGTAAACTTATCGGCTGCATGCAATTACACACCCGCGCCACCTCGGCTTTGCACGACACGGTCGCTGTGTCGCCTTCGGGACGCGAGTTTACATTGCCAACATTGCTGCGAAGCAAAATGGACCTTTTTATATTTTCGTGGTAAACGAGCATGCAGCCCACTTGATAGTAAGTAGCCACTCCCGCCCATAGACAAAATTACAGTCCTATCTAAGGTCGGACACAGGTGCGTGCCACTCCTGAGGACTAAGTTGGATCGGCTCGTTCGAATGTCTCCTTACCGACAACCTTCAAACCAGAACACAGCAACGGTGAACACTGCTGTTATTAGGCAGAAATAGGCGTGGCGGTATTGTCGCCGGAGCCCAAGGGCAAAGCGTTCTACCATCTTTTTAAGTAAAATAAACAGTGTGTTCATACTGCTGTAACCCGCAACTCACTCGTCTCCGTGCCGCGCCGAGCCCC
>DWPV01001445.1:0-20718 GCA_018251915.1 Urbanus proteus proteus
AGCTGTGATACACTGCTGTTATAAGGCAGAAATAGGTGTAGCGGTGGTGTCGCCGGAGTCAAACCACAAAGGGCTCTAACACCTTTAAAACTAGTGATTAAGTCACGTCTAGTGATTCTGGTCCCTAATGTCCAGCAACTGAAATCATACTATGAAACTAATGTTTGGGCATTTTCATACACCCATTGCCCACATGCTAAAACTCCTTCAAAGATGGTGGTATGGGTGGTACTACCAATTGATGTACAGAATTCAAACAACATTCCAGTATTATTATTCTGCTGTTATTAATTCCGTAGTAACTATACGAATTTATTGTCAATCTTTTCATTCATTTAATTTCATGCAAATGTTAGTTACGTTCTGAAAAAAATAGTAGCTAGGCAACATTTTTCTAAATAAGCTCGCAGCCTCAGGCACCGCGCATAAAAACCGCCTAGAAAAAGTATATAAAAAAATTGTAGCACTGTCAAAGTCCTAGTGGCTAGAACAATCGGGCGGGTCTGCCGGCCGCCCGACGCCAATGAATGGTACGCGCACTTTTGTCATTCAAATTAAAAGGATTTCATGGACCATTGAGTTCTGCTGATTAATCGCTCGTTGGTTAAGGAGTAGTTGTCGTCACGACGTTTATGTTACGTATATACGTGATACTTTGTAATAAATTAGATCATGCGCCTCTTCACCGCTGCATTTGAAGGTTTGTTTATGCTGATAGCGTGAAAGGAACTCGGCATCTCGATGACGAATATGTCACTCAACTACGATTCGTAGACGATGTTGTCATCATTTAGTTAGTCGCAACAAGATCTTATGGCCATGCTCAGCAACCCCCGTGGTTTCTATTAAGATAAACACGATACAATGTCAGTGACGTTTTGTAGAACAAGCAACCCAAACTGGAGGTAGTCCTGAGTGAAGATCACGGGAAACCTTCGTCCCCGGTCTTCATAAAAGAACTCATGATGGAAGGATGACAAACTATTATAGTACTTATTAACATTTCCAATTATGGATCTTATTGTACTCCCGCCTACCCCCTTTGTTTCTGCTTGAGCTTATTTTTATAGCAATTATGTTGCTACAAATATAACTGAGCATATCATTTCTGAGTAAGACCCATATCTACGTGGTATTCAAACATCAAACAAACTGAACCCAAGGTGAATGAATGTCACTCATCTTCGTCATCATCATATTCAACATATTAGTTTGCACATCAAAATTGGCTGTACGTTCAAGGACTCTACACCCAATATGCCAGTATGACGATTGCACTTAAATTAACGCTTGCACGAATTGGTTTGTACCTACGCAGTTATTGACGATCCTTTTTTTACCTTTTCCATTTGAAGCATTTTGAGAGCCCTGGCGCGTTTTCCAGGTTTTGAAGCTTATATTTACGTACATGACGAAACCACGTCTTCAATGTTAAACATTAATCAAATTCTAACGAGAATTCAACCATAACAGCTGATTTGATTAAGCTCTGTAATTCGAAATCTCCATAACATTATTGTAACCGTCACTGACTTGAGGCCCAAAACAGGTTATGAAATGTCACCCATGAGGTCATTGGAGTCGCACCACGAGATTTTCCTGTAGTAATGGTGTGCCAATATTACCATAACTCACATACTCCGACTGCCAACTTCGCCATAACTCCCATGCTGAGTCAACTGACGTAACTTAAACAATGGCTCGGCCACGGAGTGCTTTTTGCTTTTAACTTTATACCAGCTTTCACATTTTAAACCTTGCGGAAATCAAACAGAGTGTATAGTCGCTCCTCAGGTTATTTCACGCATCGGTCATCTGTCAAGTCGCATTAAGAATTGCGTTTCTTTATTAAAGAAAATGTTCTGTGACATCCTTCGATGGTAGAGTTAAGTATTATGATTGTCGGATAATTTCCTGCAGATAAAATTGAAATGTTTAGTTTTAAGACTGCAATTCCTATTTTAACTGAGGGTAATTGGATGAAATTGTGAGAAATATAACATTAACTGGAGACATTCAGTATCCAGAGTTAATAAATATTTCAAGAATATGATTATAATGACTTAATGACGCACTTCTTCGCCACGAAGGCACCGTTACAAGTGATTCATATTTTCCTCGAAACCACATATCATCATATCTCTGTATAGTTAAAATTTCCTTTGTTATGTACCTGATTTTTTAAAGAAGCTAATTAGTTGTAAAATTTGGCGTTTACAAACTAATATTTTCGTATTTTTTTCACTATCACGTACGATCTAATTAGTTCGTCTGGAATATAAAGTAATAACATTTGGTGAAAATTATAAATTTAAACAGATTTATTGATACAACTGCAAAGCCATCTTTCAACAATGAATCTGATCCTTAATTTACTTCATTAGCGCCTACGCAAAGTACCAGGGTGACAGAAGTACAAGAAGATGCTCGTCTCTGACGCGAAGGGATGATTCTCTGGCGGCGTTCGAATTGAAACGGGTTAATTCAAGCGTTTGGTCAAAGCGTGCTCGAGATGAATGTCAAGGTGAGGCGCGCCGTCGGCCGAATCGGCCGCGGCGGTCGTCGACCCTGCTGAGGGGCGCGGCGCGGGCGGGGGGCGGCCCACGCGAATATGTGCGCTGGGTTTAACCTCCACCGATGCTCTGTCGCCCTGGTACTTGTGGTGAACTTTGCCTGCCACGATCGCAACTTGAAAAACTTTCTGAACTTCTCGGAAAGCACACCTACTTTTAACTGTTTATTAACAATTTTTGCTAATTACGGTCTAAAAACTTAACGCTACAGTGCGATTTTATGTATTGCCAATTAGCAAGCATATTTAGTATACTTAAAAGACAGTATTTACAAAACATGCCAGAAAATATCACCTGCAGCAAACATTTCTTTTTTTTGTTTCCTTCTATAAATCTGTAGTAATGAAGGTGCTCCATTTCTCAATGGAACGATTTTTCAATTAGAATCAACAATCTCATAGAATCACACCGTCAAGTTGAACGCGCCGAATGTTTACGCGATGTTGCCAACGTAAAGGTTAAAATTACACATTACTCGTATCCGTCCGAGATAGTGATGCGCTCGTAAATCAGTTTTAATGTCGATAAATCGTGTACGAATATTTATAACATTGCACCAAGTATGTGTGCTGTTTATATAGTATCATGGATGTAAAAGTTTTATTAAAGACGTCAATATTTTAAGAGTAGAACTAACCATCAATATATTATCAAAACAAATCCAGTAATAGCATTTATACACTATTTATACATTTATCACAATACATAAATTTAGAAAATAAAAGTATAATAAATAAAATCAGTCAGTTAATAATAGTTTAATGTTCTACTAAAAGTAACGTATCCATCACCATAACGACGCGAGGCAATTTAGCAAGCACGCTAGTAAAGTGCCGATGTCGTCATGTTGGTTAGTGACAAACAAATTCGCGAGCGCAGACTAAATAAAGCGAAGACAAAGTCGGACCATAAATTACCATCTAACGCGCGAACCGCGTGGGTCGATTCAAATAGATATCTCGATTGAAATAGAATTAACCAGCTCGATAGGCATACGTCACAATCGATTCAATGCATTCGATTGTTGTGCGTCAATCGGCCGGCTCGATAGGGCTCGGATTGTATCTGTATGCATTGAATGACGTCATAACAAATTAATCATAAATGTACTTGAGGATATATTGGACGTTGTATTTAATTTTGCTTTCTTTAACTTTACTAACCTGGATTTATTGTGTCTACAAAATTGGTGTTGTCAGTGTTGTCAACTCCAAAAATCGCTAAATTCGACACGAACTGTAATTTTAAGTCAGTCGAACACCGAATTTGAAGGTGTGACTGCAAAAAAAAAGGTCGCTCGATCCTAGTACGAGTATATCATTTTCTTCGCCTGAACTACAAACTTGGTTGGTTGGTTAAGTTAGGCATTAAAATTGATTAAAATCTGACCTAGCTAAATCTAGTCCAGCGAAAAAAATTTTTTTGATCGCTAAGCCACTGTTAAATTTTTAGCGACAAAGTCGCTAAATTGGCAACACTGGGTGTTGTTGCGTTTAGTTTAAATGATTTCAAAATATCATTAACATCTACAGTAGATGATAATGCTATTTGCTACACAGTTTTACCTAAAGTTGCAAGCAGGAATAAGGTCGATGCAATGAGAACTTCGCATGAACAACGGCTATACAACTTTTAATAAACCCACAGAACTTACACGAATACTTTTACAGCATGGCTGAAAAGCGAGGCTATGGAAAAAATGAAAGAAAATGACATTCGCATGCGAGCGAAAGAGACGAGCGACTCCGCACTGCGGACGCACTTGCGGGTTCAGTGTGGCTGAGGTTACAGGCAAATAGTAAATTTTTTAAAAGCACTACTTGGCGAATGGCGCCACAATACATGCATTGGAAGGGAAAACAGCAGATTGCTTAAACACTTCAGTCTTTCGTGGTCTTTTTGCAATTGAGAATTCTCTTAATACAAACACATCCGTTGTGGCGTAATATGTCAATATAAAATGCCAAACCTTACAATATCTAAAACAATTTTTATAATAGCTTTCTAACTACATTGAAACAAGTATATAACTTTTCCCAACTGACTCTGCACTAACTTCAACATTTCATATAGTATAGCTAACTTCATTGTAAACTGAAAGTCCACATATTAAAATTCAATTCAGCATGTTAGTTCAGAATCAATTTTCAGCGGAAACCTCAATTTCCAACATTGAGCCTTCGTAGCCTGACTTGGCTGTAACCCAAAATTTAACGTAATACCAAACTCAAAAGCTTAGGAAATAAGAGCGAATACAGCATGTAATTTATTAAAGTGTGGTTAGGGTTGTCTTTTATTCTACAATCAAAACTAGCTTCACAAGAATCAAGTCTTTCGTTACTTAGTTCAATGTTAAAATTTACTGACTTTATTGTGCTTGTTTAATCCTCATATGGTTAGAATCCGTTTAAGTTATAATTTACTCTTGGACCAATATATAAACTACTAAAATATGTATATCACTTCACGTATTTATCTCAGTAACTCAATAGTACAGATCCCTTGATGTGCAATGTCTTGATGACAAGTAACAAATTCTAAATCTTATTTCTCACCTGTCAACCCTGGGGGAACCGCGTACGTGTCTCGACAAGTTGCCGCACCCTCGGCAGTCTGGCGAGCCCTCTCCTGGGGGAGGGCGGGTGTAGACGGGGTCAAATGAAACTTTTAGACGAATAGATTGTTGGAATTACCGGATATGTCTGACGTATTGCTCCGCCGTTGCCTGGAGATTGAAGATGCTTCGAGATTGTCCAAATTGTTTTGTAGTTGTTTTTAGGATGTGTTCAGTCGTGTATGATAAACATCAAGCTACTATCGTCTTGTATGATGCGAATAAAAGGAAATATTCTCTTTTGAGCAAAAGACCAGCAGATATCCAAGGAAAAGCAATTTCACTTTTTTTGTTTATATTTTTAGCAATTGAATTAACTAGACCTTGATGTGAAAACTGTGTTGATCTATGCTTAATAAGCCAAATAGACCACAAAATCCAAAACATCGAACTACAGTATGAATAAACTCTATCCAAACGTGTCATTAAAAATTGAAATGCAGAGATCGAAGTATGTAGGTGGATACGTAACGAGATACCTTTGACCGCTAGGAGAGACGCATTGGCTCAGTCCCCCGACTGCATTGCAGGCGAATAGGCAACGAGAAGGAAAAGTCGATTTTCAACCACTCGAAGCGGATACAAATATTTCAAGATGACCGAGATACGATGCTTCGGTAAATAGATTGGTTTTAAATTGAACTCGGGTTCAGGCTAAGGATTAAGTTTAGTAATTAGACCATCAAGTAAGAAAGAAAATCCTGCTTTGTAATAAATTTAAAGTGTAATGCAATTAGTTAACAAAACGTTGAGTTTTCGTACAGTTGAGGTAAATGAGACTGTTCATCTATGCTTGGTCCCTAAAAGCTAATTAAGATTAGAACTTCAAATATTTTTAGAATACGTTTTCAAAAATTTTGTTAACCGTTTTAGTCACTACACGAATCATTAATATTGTTTTTGTTACAAGACAATTTAGCTTTGTCTGTCCTTCAATCGCTCAATCACGTTAATTTATTTCATCTCCAAAAATAACTTGGTGATCAGTCACGAATCGAACAATGTTGAGCGCAGCGTTCTCAAGTCTATCCGATTGGAATAGTCCAGAGCGGATTATTTTCAGATGTGTGCTGATGTAATGCTCGTTTTTACATATTCTGCGAGACAAGGCTTCCCTAACGCTGCTAATTCGATTGACATTTTCAAATAAATCTAAATGTTGATTAGTTTATTATTTAAAAAAAATAATTTGGACCATGTTATATGATTGTAATTTTTTGAATCTTTAATATTGAAAATGATACCTTCATCAATAATTCCACATATCAAATGTTGACGTGCTGAAGTAACACCGGTGTTGAAGTAACACCGAACAACACACGTGCGTTCAGATTTTATATGAATGGAGCTGTTGTTCTGGGTGGAACATTACGCTACGGTGGCGCAGCCGTAGCGTGGCGTTGTTCTCGAATTGCCTACAGCAATTTATAAAATGCTTTTCTTCTCTGGGTTTTAATTGAAGTGTCGAGGTATTCATTGTTGAATCACATTGTAGAATGAAGAATGGTTACAGCATTATATTTCTGAGCGTTATGTTCTATATTTCAATAAAACTACTACTGAAAAAAGATTCCATCTGAAACTTTTTTCACTAATTGTTTGAATGATAAAATTATTTATAATCCTCACAGGTAAGTGAGTATTATCGGAACGCCGTGTAAGCATTATTATGCAAAGTAGCAATAATGTTGTCTTCCTCTCTTCGCGATAAACACTTTGTAGTTTTATGGCTCTACTGACACATTTTGTTTTACGTCGTCTAGACTGAGGCTTTACTTTCCATTTAAACGATTGGTTATAACGTGTGGGTTAAGCGCGTAGAATGTTAGCCGACTGTCGTTATATTTGTGCTTATAACGATTAAAATATTATGAAATCCGAATAATTCTAATAGGTACTATATATAACTATTAGGTATGTAGTCTAATTTCTTATTAAGGGATATTTTCTACTAAAGAATTGTGCCATCAATTCGTAGCCAATAGTCAGCTATTTAGCAAGTTGTTAGTAACTAAATTATTTCAACTTCTCGGTGTATCACGAAGTTCAATAAACTTGTCAAATGGAATATACCTTTGAAACTGTAATAACAAATTCAATTCAGTTCAATAGGGCCCATGAACAAACTGTCTTTGATTGATAAGTTCATCAATGACCTAGTATGTTTTGAAAGAAAGATTCATCAATATATCAAAGAGCGGGTAAGACGCCGATAACCGAGACTTCCAAGACTTCTTGGAATATTAAAATGCAGTTTATGGTCAGAAATAAATTTCAGAGGAGACTTATTATGCGTAAAAGTTAATGCAATTTGTTCCGCCTTTTATGACATAACCGTAAGACCGTCTCCTTGACGAGACAATTGTACTCTTCTTACTGATTAACAGTATTTTTTTTTAATTTTAAATATCCCTGAAATCAAATATGATTAATATCCATACAGTATCCAAGGTTCATGTTGTACAATTTTTGATGTAACTGCAACAGTTGGTTGGGTGACATTGTAGGACATTCTTGTATGATGCAAGCTTTAAGATTTTTTTATAATAAATGTTGTTGAGCAACAATCACCCGGTCGCTTATGACTCTATCACGTATCACTTATCGCCTAAAATCTATGTCAGTACCATTTATCCTTGGTCACTTTGAGCGAACCATGTTACCATAAACGACGCACCTGTCGTTCCATACTTTGTAATTTATGGGCTTTGGCCCAATCTGCAATATGCCGTAAGTAATAACTAACTTTACGATACTGACAGGTATGACAAGTGCAAGACCATTAGTTGTAAATTGTGTAATCATTTGGTACTGCATAGCCGCATAATTCTCGCAAATGGTCACATTTAGTATTAACGCCAATTTGTGAGATACAAAAAAAGTTTTACTAGATGTTGTGCATAGATACATTTTGCTTGTTGATAAACCCATAAACGTTACTGGTTAAATTCAATGATTAAAACATTCGTACAGAAGTACACAGGTTCAATTCTATGTTACGAACAGATTTAATCTTTGGCTCGAAATGTTTACAATAAATAGACTGTCATTATAACAAACGACCTCAGCAGATCAGCGAATGTCCCGTGTTGGTGTCAACGACACCATAATTTCATTTACAGCGAATGTTTTACCATGATGCAAATGATGCACCGACGCGGGGGGCGTACAACAAAGCACATGCTCGTCGGTATCTTGACCTGTCAGACATTGTTCCACACCTGATTCACTCCCATATTCCAATCCACTCAGAGATCATATTCGCCTGCAATATCCCACGTCATTTTTGAAGAGCACTTCAGCATAATCAACTCTTGTCCTCTCTCGGCAATATTTTTCATAGTTAATTAAACGTTTTATTACGTTTGAAACGTGATACAAGAGTCCTTTGTGTTCCTTAAGTGTTTTGACGTCTCCACAATGCTTCACGCATGTTTGAAATGAAACTCCCTATAGACACCTTTGTTTCATTCGTACAAATCCTTTGTTGAGATTGATCTTTATTTTGGGTATATAACACTCGCCGGAGAAACATTTCGTTTGGATCGTTATCACGACTTTCATTTTGACGACGTCCAGACAGGTTTTAAAGAATAAAATCAGAATTATATTCCGAGTTAAAAATCCTGAAGTCGACAAATACTGTTATGGTAATGGTGTTTCAAACCTAATCGCCGTTTCTAAAGTAACTAAGCTATTAATCTTAAATCTTGAAATTGTTGAGTATAATCCATTCGGACAGCCGTTCAGGAGTGGCGGTCATTAATCCACGTTTACGCACTATTGTCATTTATAAAAAGTTGCCGCCGTACGATACGGACCAAATCCGTCGAACAATCTATCAGCACGACTTGCCTCATGAGTCCGAGCCGTATATGGTCGTGTTTTAGCCGCCATATGTCGGTTCGTGAGTACAGCTGCGGACAGAGTTACTATCTCTTCAAGTTTCCTCGTGCAATTTTGGTCAAAGACCGGTCGAAATATTAAGTATTTCACATGAAACTCCTACATATTATGGCCCGCTGTTGGTACACCACACCTCCGGTTGGGAAACGGCGTCAGATACAGATGGTGCAGCATTGATTAACTGTAAACGGCATGGTCCGCAATCAACATTCGTATTGAGCTCTTTTTTGGTCGACAACTAATTGAAACGCATTTGTTACCTAAAATCGACTGCCTCGCCTAAGATATGTTACGGTGCTAAGCTTGGTTAGTTTAAATTCGTGTGGAAATTAGTATCAGCTAACATTTAAAATATTAATTGTGATCATGTTTTTTAAAATAAGATTTTATAGCTGTAATATTTTGATGCTGAGCTATACACGCCATTGTGAGATCCTTTTGTGCAGCATATAATGGCGCGCGATGAAGAGAATGGGCCAAAATATAAACACAGCGTTTCCATCAGAAAAAAAACTACGTATGACGGCACATATGTATGGATATTGTGATGAATTTTTGGTAACATTTTTGAGAATACAATACAAAATACAAAGGCTTAACGTGATACAGTGTGAAAAACAACGCAAAATTGTAATATAGGCCAGACAATAAATATGAATAATATATGAACCTAAAATACCAAGAGTAAAGGTATAACATGTAATTATTCAAGTTGTTAATTGACATTCTAAACCTAGTTACTGTCTACGTACTTATGTACAGTCAGAAATATTTTACGAAGTATATTGTCTCATCCATAATTCCAAGGCTGATTCATCAATTCACCTGTTCCCTTAAATGTCCATCTGTTAAGCTTAGGCCTTGCAAGTTTTGCAGTAGACGATGCGCAACACGTAATTCAGGAATCAAAATCATCATTATTTATTATTTACCCGGAAAGGGTGATAATATTCTGACGGGCCAGCTTCCTACAGTATTATTTCAGATCATAGGTTGATTGCTAATTTAAGACATTCCAATCACAATTAATGTAAAAATTCACCGATTGCGCCCACATCGCGAAATCCCGCAAAAACGGGTGTCCACGCGAGTGCGGTTCACATAGAATCGCACGGCTTGCGTAACCCTGCGTCTCCTTACATGGGCAGCGGGGCCGGTCGGACCTTCGCGAAGTGGGTCGACTTAATGCCATCTGGTCGCGCAGGACACGGCCCGCGTGTGTGATGTAACGGTGCTCGTGCTCGGCGAAGGGTTAATTGTCCGCTGATTAACGTTGCGTACGTTACGTGTAAGGAATTTGTTGAGGATTTCGATGGGATGAGACGTTTGATGTTGGCTGTTGGACAGCGGTCGGTACCCCGCGTCCCGCATATCTCTACTTGCGCTCGGTGGACCTTCATAGATTTGCTACTTGCCCACGAACGTCCCTAGACTTAACTAGACGCTTCCCCTTATTATTGATAAGCTTCAAGCATTTTCGTTTGTTCTTGTCTATTCATTACCAATTTAAAATAAGCAAAACTTTAGAAACCTACACCCTTTACCATTAACACATCCAGTAAGTACAAGTTACCCAGATCTAAAGCAGAAATTAAAATAAATTCATCGTTCAGGTCCCGGCTATCGAACCCGGATAATTTGCGCGTTAGACCTTAATGGTGACCGCTTCGTAGTTATTTTAAACACAACACTATCACGGTTTTTCTCTTTTAAATTTTTTAAACTTTAAACAGTTGTGTTTCCACTTTTGTTGCCAAATCTCTTTCGGAACGAGTTTGCGAGATAAATAAAGTATTTGGCGCCTTGGGCTCGTTAACGACGTGATTGCTAAAGCTCGGCGCCGACAAGCACAAAAGCTTTCGAGTGATTTCGTCCAGCGATAATGTTTGGAGAAATGTTGCGAAAATTTTAATATTATGAAGGAGATATACGAGTACTGCAATAATACTTGCAGTTTCTGTTCTCTTTTTCTATTACGTTATACAAAATGTGAACTTAGTACTTAGTTTGCCAGGAGGTTTGATCTATATCGAACATGGTTCCACCATGTTGACCTTTTTACCAGTGACTTCAGATAGAACTGCTGTTGTATGTGAAGTTGACTACAAATATCTATGATGCCGTGACCACATATCTATTATATGCGTTTAAACTAGGTACCAAATTATGTTATTACTCGTTTTGATTTATCTTCACATTTTTTTCAAAGTTATCTACGACCGAACGATACCCCAGTCAAATCACTGGCATATGAACATACTAAAAGACTCTGTCCGTCTATCAATGTTAGATTATTATTCATTTTCCTAATATTCTCCAAACATACGCATGTATGCTCGTACATTGCCGATTCATCAACAAGCGTATGTCACACGCTAGTCGTGTTTAGGTATTATGTCACCAGTTATTGTATTACGCGGTTGATGCGATTGTTTCAGACGTTCACATGGCATACAAAAACATGTGGATTTATGTACAATCATCTGTTATACGATTCTTCCTGGAGCACTATAGTATGGAAAGTGTTGTCGTAAGGGAAAAGTGTGTGACTTATACTCTTGGTTATATGTACTAGCAAATTATTCGGTAACTAGAATGTTTCTAACGTAATACCATTATTTTGGTAATAGGATACATAGTTGTATGATTTTTTTACCATCCAGAATTACAAACCAAAACAAAAATCTAATACCAACATTAAGTTAGTCTTTTTAGCCGAGGATTGAATGGTACTTTTAGCGTAGAAGATATGGTCATCAAATGAAATGGCTGTGGCAATACGTATCTGCTACGTAATTATTTGTAAAATGTTCACGATTTTAAGTGCTCACTATATCCCATTGCCATCTATTATCTATTACAACGATGGTTGGAATTCTATTGTAAAAGATAGCGGCTGTAAAGTAGTACTATCGTAATAAATCAGTATTTAACGAACTAGCGAGTTGTTTCCTTCAAGAATAATTAACTGGAATGTAGCAATTAATTGATGCTTCCCGGTAGAATTGAACTTATATATAAAACCAGCAATTTTTATTGAACACATCTTTATTACTGCAACATTCTTTATCATCATCAATCAATTGGGACTAAACGACGGGTGATTTTAAATAGACAATCATTTAGGGTTAAGACGCTGCTGCCACGCCTATTTTCATCATCATCAACCATGACATGGGTCTCCCCTCATAGTGAGAGGGATTTAGGCCTTAATCCACCGCGCTGGCCAAGTGCGAATTGGTAGACTTCACACACCTTTGAGATCTTTTTTTTAAGAACTCTTGATGTGCAGGTTTCCTCACGATGCTTTCCTTCACCGTAAAGCAAGTGATATTTAATTTTAATACACACATAAGTCAGAGGTGCGTGCCCGGGATTTGAACCTCGATACTTGAGATACATCCACGCCTATTTTAGCAATGGTCTATTACGAGGCTCCCGAACACGATGACGTCACAGTTCAGCAAAGCACAGCGTTGCGTGCTAATGAAATTGCCAGCATTGTGCGACATGTCCGCTCCGCGCCGCTCACTGTCACTCTCGCGGGCCGCATGCCCATTGTTGGCGCCAGCGGTTTGATCGATTGCTTCAACTGTGTCAAACTTGGCATTTTGATAAGATTTAACTGTTACCTATTCATTGGTAGAAAGGGAGAGGTGGCGGCCAAGCGCTCAAGCTCACGACTATGCCCGTAGAAGACTAATGATAAATGACTATACCTATATATCCATAAATTATGAGATGCTTTCGTAACTTTTAAGATGACATATGTAAATAGACCTAACAAACCTTATGGTTAAAAGAAACGACGTAAAATATTACTAAAAAGGTATTTAACACATTTTCTGGTCTAAGATCTGTTAAGATCTGTTAAAAAATCTGGAAAATAGTAGGCTCTATATTAGACTACGTAAGCAAAAAGTAAACCGAATTTCTAAGGACTGAAGCTAATATTTTCCTAAAAGGAAAGCTCATAAAGTTACTGCAGCGCTTTTAGCAAAGGGGCTTTCAGCTCCGAACTGCATAGTTTGCTAAAACCTTTTCATTATGAGGAGAATAATGCATAGCTGGCGTACGGCCTCATGCAGCCACTGACTTATTATTCGTAGATGTTGCTCTTAACAAGGGAATTTCTCATTTAGTTGACTTTTGCAAAGTGCACCCAGTACTAGTGCTCGAGTTAAGGAGAGTTATTCATTAAAATTTCAAAAAACGTATAATGCCATTTGGAGAATTTGCGGATTTGGTAGATTGAATTTGAAGATATCGAAAAGTCCTGAACTATTTAACAAAAACTTCCATGATAATTGATGTATTTTATACTTGTTTCAAATTTTGGATCAAATGATTGTAACACTTTACTATTTATGTGATAACAGTAACATGTCTTATCCAAGAATTTACTTACTAGACGAATCAAGGAAATATTCCCAAGACACAAGCTATAACAACACAGGCTCACGACTCGCATGATGACATAATGTCGCCACGCTTACTACGAATCGTATCCGTTTTCTGAGTATCTTCAGCGATACGCACTGCATGTACAACGACTTTGACCGTTGTTCCCGGTTTGCTTGAGTGACAACTTTGAAAGAATATAAGCCAATAATATATTTTTCGCTTCATAAAATATATTTTCTGTCAAGCTAAAACGCTGCTTTCTCCGTTACACTAATGTACCTACTTTATTATATTCCCTCTTTCCTTAGATTGTCTTTATTCATTGGATGAATTCTCCTTATCTTCAAGATGCATTTGTTTTTTCATAGGAATTAGTAAGTTCGTTTAAACTTATTACTTTAATCATTGTATAGGATGCCATTAACTTTGATATTTTTTCTGTTGTGAAACATTGTGTCTCCTCTTATATTTCCCGACTAATTTTATCTTTTCTCTTTCCAGGTAAGTTGCTGATTTCTTTTTGCGGATATAATTTTCTTTAATGATTATAACAAGGTAAACTAACTATACAACGTCTTCACATAATCGCGTGATGTAATTTGGAATGTCATTGTTTGAACATGATTATGTAGTAATACAGGTAAATACAATTGAATTTTTGAGTACAACTACTGTTCTAAAAACATAGATTATTAATGTCTGTTAAATTAATTACCACGTCATATTTATCAACATTTATAAATAGTTTTTACATTTCTATATTTAGGTAGTTAACGAATTTATCACAAGGTATAGACTTTCGTATATCGTTCGCACGCTAATGTCTTATTAGCTACTTCTGTAAGGAATAAATTCAACCTATTATCTTATTTTCCTTATATAATTAATGTACTTATAATAATGTTAAGTAAACTTTCCCTAACTATATTTCACCGTATCAATTAATTGTTTTGTGTATATTTTATCGCAAGTAAAGTAAACATGGTTACTGTTGACATTCTAGCTCATTACTTGCCGAGTACCATCTAATTCGGAGTTTATCTCAGCACCCGTCGATTGTACGAATATTTATTTGTTCATTACCCGAATAAACATGCCCTGATAAGAAGCTATTAGCATTTTATCTTTTAAAGAGAAAGCAGGTTGTTCCGAAAACATGTGTGCCCTTGGCAACATGTTTAAGTAAATACTACGATATTTTATTTGATTCTGTTGTTTTTAATATAACTGACAATTATCATTTTTGATTTAGTACAACCTTGTAGAATCTGTTCACCACGAAAGATTTAGTCAGGATTGTCACAACGATTTTGTGCTTCTTTTGTAATCTTTGTACTTGGTTGGGTATTTTGATACGTATAGGGTCCCCCTTTCCTAATTCACTGATGCATGACGATACATAATGAATAGAAACCAATAAATTATATTATGTATGTCAAAAGATTGTTGCTTCGATATCAAGCTGTTAAGAAGGGTGTTTTGTAAAGAAGTATGGTATTGGAATGAATTGAGTCCATAAATATTTCTCGAAGGATCATCGACTATCTTATGTAGCTGGTGCAGTGAAACACCCCATACCGTTATGCCATCGGTCATTGTCGCCGCGTTTCGAAACTCAGGTCGGAGGTTGGTTGCCCTCCTGTTGCCTTTTTATATTTTTTATACCTTTCTGTTTACGTTTTTTTTTTTCTATGCTTCCTTCCTTATTGGGCTCTTGGATAGATTCGTATATACAGTTACGATTAATTCTTTGTTGAACGAACAAATGATGATTTGAATGGAATGAATAGAATCGGTATATAAACGCACTAATTCGTTTGTCTAATTGTAATATCAGATTTGTTTAATCTAGTGGTTTTGATTAACTTCTTGGCTTCTAAAACTCTTGATTTATTCTCAGGTTTGACACATAGTTTGGTTACGTTTTACTGTGTGGGTAATTTATTAGTTTGATCACATAAGCTTACGAATTCATTTATTATTTCGTTGTATGATAACATCTCTAACCTTGCGTACATTTTAAAATTATTCGTTGCTGAATGAGTTATATGATGAGACTGGTAGCAGATAAGTAGTTTATTCTTAATTATAATTCGTGATAACAGTAAAGAAATATACATTTTCCTTTTGTCTGAGTTGTTTTAATCAATTAGATTCGAATTCGTGGACCGAATTACCTGTTTCATTAGCTTCACCGGATGTCATTTAATGCTCGTTAGTCGTCTGCTTCTTCGTTAGGGTTTTGAAAGCATCTTCAAGTTATTCTTTCATTTACTTATGATCGATCGAAATATAAGTATTACTTCACTTCAGTTTTAGACTTCGCATAGCATAAAGTTTATCATAGCTCGGACCAATCCCACTAGTTAGGAATTCGAGGCACACTCCGCTTACATAACATTATCCAGTGGCTCGTGCTATAGTCGACTTTGTGTATTGACTGATAAGGTTGTAGAGCTAAAGGATTTAGCCAGTTCTCGGACTAGTCAAGGACGTAATGGCGTGCCTCTTGTTTTAACGGTTTTAGGATTCCGTCGCGGGAGGTTTTTGACCATTATTTATGAGTTTAGAATTGGATGATAACGATGATAACGAACGAGGTGATATCCCAGTACCATATTGTGAAAAAATGTTTCCTGAAATGTAAGAACTTTACAATGACAAAAGTATATATTTTTTATTTATATTTTTTAGTGGAGAAAACAATTATATTTTGGAATATTTCTACATTTATGCATTTTCAGTCATTGCCCTGATTCACAATGCCAAAATGAACGTCTGTCTTGGAAATCGTTGTGGTTGTACGCTTTAATACCGATTGCGATTGTGCGTGTGACCAGTTTTTTATTCGCAGAGCGGTCGAACCCCCCTCCTCCGAAGGCACGGTGTCCTCTACCGCCAAGGTCGTAAGAATTTGTATTTCGACATGTCGGTGCGGTGTTACCACCGGATGTTCGATGTGACAGGTTATATCTGATGACATTGACTGGTTTATGGGTTTCTCATTGTTTCGCAACACTTGTCATTGACAACGACATGACGATGGGTTGGTCGTATGTCTTATGCCCGACTTTTAAATGTCGTGGAAGTAGCCACCTGGCCTTAGAAGCATCTTTCAATTATAGAACTAAAACTTACCTTATTTTCGTTTACTGATTTCTACTCACAAGGCATAACTATAATTCTTATTTTTTGTTTTGTCAAGTAATAAATTGACATTGTCATCCTGTGAGATATTGCGGTGCTCGAACAGATAGTCGTTGAACTGGTATTTCTGCAAAATATATTGGTAAATAATATTTCCTCTAAGCATAAACAGATAAACCCAAATACACAGAACATGTAGGTAGATACCAATAATTATTCATTACTAGATTGAGGACGACCTACAAGAAGACTGGAATAACACGCCAATATAAACCTAGAATTACTAGTAATAGTAAACATTATCGTATATTCCTAATTCCGGTTTGTCTAATCATTTGACTACCGTACTATACACGCTACATGTACGTTATGAGGATGCTATTATAGCCTTTATGTTTCTTGTAATATGGTATATTTTTGTGTGAGGTCCTTCTGTAATCAGCTGTGACACTGTTTCGCTCAGTCGTCACTAATTAATACGCATACACGTTATTTAATTAGTCGTCGATAAGGACCCGGGCTATAATGATAATGGTCGATGACCTTTAGCTTGCAGTTTAAATCTATTTAGGATAATCGCGTCCTTTGGATAATTTACTAATCGGTTAATTATATGCCTACCCTCATAATGCCTTTTAAAGAAAATAAATTAGATACATATAAAATATTAAATGTTTTAAGAATTGTTATAAAGTAACGTTTCAAACGTACTTATGTATAAATATGCTATTTTACCAATAATTAAAGGTATAATGTAGGATCTACAGATATAATATAATTTGTTAGATAATGTTTTGAAATATCACACTGAAACTAACATTGGTGTATATTCCTACTTACTTATGAGTATACATATATCTCTACAATTTCCAGTAACTTATACAGTCACTCGAGCGAAAACTTCATCTAACTGGTTCACTACATTGGTGCTGAAAAATTTCACGGTTAAACATGCCAATGTTACTCTTCGACGAATATTACTAGTTGAATCTAAAACAGGTTGTTTTCATATTCGCTAGGAACTATAAATAGATAGGAAGAAAACATTTTTAAACTTTGAGTTTCAAGCAAATAGACAGATTAATTTAGAAAAAAAAAACGCTTACAAATTGTCACGTCCAACTTTTTTATTTGATTAGAATCATTTATTTCATCGATAAATGTGACATTTATCTTCACTATGTACTACTTTTTGCAATTGATCAATCAATTTATTAGAAATTCAATTTAGAAACAATGTTTTAACGAGATTTTAATGATTTTAACTTTTCATTGATTACTAATATTAACACAAGATCGCAGCATCAGAAATTCCGAAGAACACGAGACGTTCCAGTTGAAAATACAGTCGTTTGAAAGGCGCATCGGTAACAATGTAATGACCGATAGTACCTAATGGTTACTGTTTAGCCGGCAGGATTCAGGTCATGGCGATGCGCTAGGGTTGACTAACTTCGAATTAACATTCTTTTTGGTTAGATTCAAAGTAGTAAACTAGTTTAACGTCCTCCGTCGGTGTATCATTGCCACTTTCAATCTGAGATCCCAATGAGTATTTATCTAGAATTTATATCTTACTTCGATTCTAGAAATTTGTTAAGGGGTAAATAGTAACGTTGCCTGTAGGTTGGATTAGGTTGGTCTTTAGTCAAGTATAACCCCACCCTTCAGCATTATTGTTTAACACTGCTGTTATAAGATGTGGCAACTGGCAAGCGTGCCTCTACATTCTAACCACGAATATAGCTACCACCTTTATATTGTGTATAATGTAGGTACTATACCTAAACCACTTAAGATAAACTGTAGATAATATTTAATACCTAGATAATATAATAATAAATAAGTAGGGTAAATAGGTGCGATCATAATAAATTACGGTTTAATGACCGTAGCCATTTATGACGAATTACTAATAAAATTTCCACGTAAGGCTATCATATTTAGATCACGCTATAAAATAGGGTTCAATCGTTTCGATTATAATTAATTGGCCCTTAATGGCATATGTCATCCTTAACGGGCCGGCAATAAAATGTTCATATAACATGTTTGCTTCTTGATTAGGAGATCTTTAATCCGATTGAATGTTCTCATAATATATGACTACTTATGTGCAGGATTCGCATAAAAAATAATTAATTATGACTTGTTTTGACTGTTATTGACACATAATGGAGAAATTTGTTTAGCTGAGTTTATAAAAGAAGTCGTCAAGGTATGTCATATGGCTATTGAAGTGAACTAGGCATAGATTAGGACGTTTCACATATGAGAAGATATCTCTATCCAGCCCAACGATGCTTAAATGCTTTAAGCTTTTAAATTTTTCAAATATTTAAGATGTTTGAATTTTCAAATTAAAACATTAACTGTATTGAAATGTAGTTCTCTACATTTTGATTCCTATGTAGTATGCAATAGTGTACAGTTATACATCCCATCCATTGCTTTCGATTGTGTCATTCGGCGCGCTAATGGTCCACGAGAAAGCTCCCTGGCGTCTGGAGCTTTTTGAGCGACGCCAACTGTGTAAAGCTTTAGTGCGGGTAAAGCAATGCTCTTAGCACGGCGGAGCTTTGAGTAACTCTATATCTGCCCTTGTATAGTATACTGAATTGCTTTGAGAAACCACTAAATGCTATCGAAATTTGAAAATTGTATTTTGTGTGCTCAGATTTCAAGAGTATTGATAACATTAGTGCCTGTAACGAGATAACTTTTATAAAATTCTCTTGAATTTCTTATAAGTCACTTATTTTATTAAGTCTAAGAGTTTATTAAGAACTAATAGAACGTAACGGAACAAATGTGTTTGTGACAAAACAAGATTTTTTAATGTTGCATAAAATATCATAACATCCTTTACATTTTGACGATAATCCGATATGAATCTTGCTAAGCGAAACTTTGATAGAAAATTTTCAAACATAATTTAATGTTACAAACATTTTGCTGGTGGCTATATTATTGGCACATGTCGTAGGAGCGTTATGGGCGGCGCAAAAACAGGATAAATGAGCCACGCGCGACCGTTAACATGAGTCACTCCGACGCCACTGAGGACCATTTTATTGTATTAGGCCGTGAACGCATGCGGCGTTTTTTTTTTCGATCAACTTATTGTGTTAGCTTTGGTGTAGAGTTAATTCAGTTTCAACATTTTCATGACATATTAATAATATAATAATTTTATTTATAAGTAAGTAGTTCTTCATTTCTTATGGTTATGGCTGCTGGCGAAAGAGCCTGCTGCAGGCAGCTCAGGATCAAATTAAATGAGCCAAACGTAATTGTTTTCATGAGTCATTCCAAAGGCACTGGTAGGTATTGTGTTAAACAGCATTCGCATTATGATTTTTATTTGGAATGAGTTTAGCATTAAAGCATGTAATGGTTTAAAATAATATTAACTTTAAAATATTTTAATGATAGTAATCATGCGTCATTCAGACGTCCGTGAGCGCAATTAATTTCGCTATTCTGTTAAAATAACAATAAAAAATAAAAATAAAAGAAAAAAATCGTCTGAAATGTAAAAACGCGTTTTTAACGCCACATCGGTAAATGCTGAAACGGCATACATTAATGTAATTTACTTCGCGATAACGTCTTTTTAACGTGTGAGCATCTGTTGTTCAAGTGCCTAATAAAATTATGTGTCTATCTAGTTGGGTCAAAAGGGCCATTTATATCCATAATTATTCATTGTGGCTACGTAATACTACGTATTATTTTGGAATAAGACATCTACAAACATTTTCAACGACTAAGGGTCGTAAGTGTCGTAACAAAGACACCCAGACAGAAACGGAAATCTGCAGTAATCGATGTCTAAGGAACAACTTTGATTGTTACCTCTTGATAAGATTCCACGTTTTCCTTTCTATAAATAACATACATTATGACATGGAATGTTTGAATAAACACAAAATTTCAATTGATTTATCATCGCCGAGCATTGTTTGAACGCGCGCGCAGGGCGATGAATTTGTTTTGAAAATAAATTATTCTGTATGAATAAAATATTATTTCTGCGGCGGGGGGGGGACAATTTTTAGTGGGAATAACCAC
>DWPV01001446.1:0-20718 GCA_018251915.1 Urbanus proteus proteus
CTGCTGTGTTCTGGCTTGAAGGGTGTGTTCAGGGAGACAGACTTATCCGAGGCGTTCCATCTCAGTCCTCAGGGGTAGCAACGTATCTGTGTTTAACCCCAGGTATGACCGTGATCATATCTGGGGATGATTACAAATGTCCATGGGCGACAGTGGCCACTTACCATCAGGTGGACTGCAAGCTCGTTTGCTACTCAGATGTTATATAAAAAAAAAACATTGATAGCCGATTTCTGCGAAACTAACAATTCCTCTGGTGTGAGATATGAACTCAACACCAGTTTACTAAATCGTTAGGTTTCGATATTATGGTGTGTGGCGATTGTCAAAGAGATGTTAAGGACAGAAATAAAAGACCGAATAATTTCTTAAAATTTATTTTCTATGCAACATAAAAAAATATTCATCATAGTTACATAATAAATTACCGTCACTTAATGCAAACTAAAGTGTAATTTATAATTCGTGAACAGAAACCCTCGCGCGGGCGGACCCGGCGGCAGCTTGTCATGATTCAACGTTCAAACACAGGCAAACCATTCTGAACTTAACAAAATGTACATATTGTTGTCAGATAAAGCTTGCTCGTGTATGATCTACAGGCTTTCACCTCGATTATTACTTCGGAAATAGTTATCAGTATCATTATTATTATAATAAACCATATTGAATCTAAAAGATTATTATCAATCGACGGAGGAAGCCTGTAAGCCATAATTATTATAATAATGTTAATACATATAGAACGAAACACAAAATAATTGTTAATTAATAAAACATTCGGATTCAAGGAGATACACGTAATTACTACGGAAACGGCAATTATTCACTATTTTTTCATCTATGACATACACATCGCCACTCCGAAGTACACGTGCGGCCAAATAAAGTATAACAAAACAAATGTATTTTATTCGACCGCATGTCTTTCGCGAACAATATGAACACACGGAGTGACACTTCGTTACAATTTTGTGACACGAGACTGTAGATAAATGCAAGTATTGTGCTTATTTATACAATTATTAGAACACCAACTATGTAATCAATTATTTTGAATATTACAAATTTAAATACTGGTTCTTTTCGTGTTTAATCATTAACGTTTAAGTAGAAAGGCAAGTGTCTTCTTAAGGACATCTACGTTCAGATAAAAGGTAAATTATAAAATGAACACATAGAGAACTCTAATACACTTATAGGGAAAGGCAGTGATAAATATCACCGTAATTTTAGAGAGTTTTAACAATTTTTCAACGTCATCAATTTGTCATTTTGAATGCTAACAAATATTCAAGAGAAAGATTTATCTTTAATCAATAACAGCTCGGTATAAAAAGCGACAAAACAGACGCGGCTCGAACAAGGCTCTCCTACAATATAATTAATATTAATATATATTAAATTCTTACTAGACAATAGACATGATAAAGACTCCTTAACAAACAACTCAAAGGGGCTACAATAACAGTGCCTTCAAATATAAATATAATGCAATGTATAAGGTACCAATGGTTACACAGTAAGCTCTAAATCAGAAAGGTCGAGGTGTTAGCAAATTATGTGTTAACTTGACAAGACGGTGCACTAGCATTACATAAGAAGAGAGTTATAACCGTTACTATGAAAATAAATAAAACATCGTTCTGTCACAAACGGCAGTGTAAAGTTTTTAAAACATATTTCAGATTACATCTGACTGACGCGTCGTACAATATGAAACACGTTAAATAAACGGGACGTCTATAAAATCAACATGGTTAGACCGCGTGGAATGTATTGTTTAGGACCCGACACCTTTCAGGCGTTGAAAAAAAACACAAAACATATTAGTTTCGACAGAAGAATAATTAGATCATCGAGGCGACTAAACATACGCACAAGTAAAATACATACATATCTAGACGCGTATATTTAATATCGACCGACGGTGTACACTAAGAAAATATCAATGACAAACAATGCAAAGAATAAATAGAGAAGAGAAATGCAAAAAGCGAACGCTTCAGCTGCCTAACATTATTTAACACGAGACCTAGCCTTAATCTAACGAGATATAATTGAGATTGCGTCGCACGGGCCGGAGACCATTGGCTTCGCGTGACGTCACACGATCTCCTCTGGCGAGTAACACTGGCTCCAACGAGAAGAATCAATAGTCTCCCTCCCGTTGGCTTTCAATATTTAAACATTAACTGTTAATGCGCGGTGCAAACTTCACGTAGTCACTAGTATTATGAAAACATGAAATAGGTAAATACAAAAGTATTAAGTAGCTACGAGATGGATTTTCCGAGGGTTTTTACATCGCCGCATCAGCGGTAAACCTCCCGTTTCGGACATCATACACGAGTCACGGCCATCTTGTTACCAGATCGAAGAGAAATACGAGATTGTGGAATAAATAACGAGGCTCTGAGATACATTATTGAATGGTTTTATGTGATCAAAGGTACAGCAGCCCTTCAACTCGCAGAGTACTTAATGTTAAATGGATACATGTTACATGTTATGTTAAAATAAAGTTTTCGTTACTTTGATACCAACTGCACGTGCATGCGACTACAATACCCTATTTACGAATGAAAGACTCACGCGATACTTCCTACCTTACATAGATAACTCAAAATGGGTTCTAGTGTCTGCTGTACACAGTCCTAAGCCACATCGAAAGCCGAATCAATATACTGTCAATACAATCCTTTTCGTGGACATCGCTAACATACATACTAGTGAAGCGACTGCTATGACAATGAATACGTGGTGAGAGATCAGGGAACCCGACCTGGCGAACCGTGCACGCAGCCGCTAGCCGCGAGCGCGCCCTCCGCAAAGCACCAACATCTCCCGGTGGTCAAACCGCGTCGCGTACAAAAATATTCACTATCTTATCGTAATAGTACAATAGATTAGGGCATTCTATGACAGCTTGTTACTTGAACTTCACGGCTTCATGATCGAATATTGCATCATTTTTCGCGTCTTTACTAATCAATAGGTAACTTAATACCTACAGCTGTTTTACGCCGGCAATTTTTTAAAGTACACAAACTTGGAAAATATATTTTCCATGATTCGGAACTTATGCCTCTAGTTCGGGACAAGTTGTCACAAAATGCCTTTAAATATAAGAAGATTATACATTATAAATAGGTGCAGTAAATTCTAATAGATCAAGAAATATTTTAAATAGTACGGTGCTATGTGATTATAATTTAATTGAATAATATGTATAATTATCATTTGAATCAATATATTTATAAGCATAATAAAAATGTGGAGTGATTTAGAATGTTCGGTAGGAATTGTTACTGGCCAAAATTTTATTTTATTTTGGGTATACAGATAAAATAATTTTATCACTTGAAAAATAATGTAGTCAATAAATAAAAACATGGTTATTAATTGAATAGAACAATATTATAGCATTTATAGCGTTTTCCACTAAAATTGACCATTTGTGTATATTTTAGAAGTTGCAATCGATACACTACTTCATGTATTAAAAATATATACCGGAGTGAAATATGAATTTATTAATAGGGTAATAATGATCAAATCGCTTTGACATTTCTAAAGATTCGTACAAAATAAATTTCTCTGTGGTCCATAGCAAATTTGTATGATAGATGTAAAGATAACACGCATTCGATATAAAAAATAAGTGCGATAAGTTAATTTTTCGACTCAAATATAATCTATGTGAATTATTAATATCTTCAATGATTGTATGAGAGTTCTACACGTTTTATTATTATTCTTTAAACATGTTTAAATTATTTTTATTTCAAACGCACACATATTATATTTAAGCCTGAGAAAGCGTTATACGAGTCTGACCACCGGCACCCAGAGTTAAATTTCTTTAAAATTTAAATCCATACCTTATCCTCTGTGACAAAAATAGCTTTTCTTATACTCAAGTCTTCGCCCTACCGTACCCTTACATTACGCGTAATTGATATCGAACCCGAACCACTCCGCACAATCGAAACGAGAGAGAGAGAAGGATATTTTCAAACGCATAACCGTCACTCAGATGAAACGCTAATAGGACTACACTTCTTTAGTTCTACATGTAAAAGTTGATAATTCACTGGCAAAAAATACTTATCGTTCAAAACCCTATTTTAATCAGTAATAAAGAAATGAGTGACGATTGTGCGTACGACGTCTAGTGTCAGATCATGATGACTAATTTACTCCATTACTTAAAATCAGTCTCATAAATAAACAAATACTATTTCAATGAAACACTGCTGCGAACACTTTAAACATTGACTTCAGACGAACCTCAAAGAGACATTTAATAGTGAACGCGACCGAAAGAACGGGGAGAAAAGTAGTGAAGTATAAAACGTAATAATTTCCAGATGTCGCCACTGTCGCGGCTCGTTAGGGCCAAAGGGATGTAGGCTCACACTTCCACTTACGCTAACTTGGCCCTTGCGATATTGTAAATTTAAACTAAACACTGGTATCACCAGGTAGATACCGCATCGAGAGGGCTAAAATAATTTTAAAGTTGGCAGTACAGAATACAAATAGTTTTACGCCTCTCGGATGTATAATGTTGCACGTACTATATTGCATCTTAATAATATTACACTCGTGCAATACACGCCATAATGATGTTGCAGTTTACAACTACTTGACAGGTTTTTGAAAAATTTCCATAATTTAAATAAATACGAAATGATTCTCGTTTTAAAATAATATAACACATTAATATAATTCACCTAATAGTCACAGAAAGTTTAAATAAATAATAGCATCACTTAAGACAAGGTTAAGAATATTAACAATTCTTAATTCTTCTTAAGGAGATTTAGCAACGATTTCAATTTCCATTTGTGTTTTAAATGCTGCTACATTTTAAATAAAATTAAATATTATTTTTACAACTGTAAATAAGCCGATATTATCATCAGAAATAATGTAAGTAATATACATACATAATTACGGCATTATTAAATCATGTGATATTTTTGCACAATCACGATTCATCTTTCGATTAACTTAATCAGACGTTACTCATATTTTATAACAGGACTAACGTCCCTAAGTTATAGATGTAATTATTAAGCGCGTGTCTGTGCAAAAAAAACACCTGAACGCACGTGACAAAAAGCCAAGAAACTCAAGAGTTGTCTGGATGGTGTGTTCCCCGATGATATCCAGTGGGCGTGCGGCCTACACGTAGGTGGGCGGCTGCGCGGGCGGCGCCAGCACGCGCGCGCCCGGCACGTACTGCCCGATGAACGACCCGTCCTCCGTGAAACGACCTGCACGCGCACACACGGATGTCGTTATTATTGTAGGTATTAAGAAAAACACAGCCGTTGGTGATAGACTCGACTATAGTAGCGCTGAATAATGTTAATAAGGCAGGAACTGGGTGTTGTTGGAATATATATATATATATTTTTATATTTTCGCCAAGCAACAAGGTCCCCCGATGTACACGGGCTACATCGGGTGACCCATGTATTTTGTTGCTTGGCAAAAATATAAAAAAGGTAGATTCCAACGACATCCAGTTCCTGCCTTATTAACAGTATTCAGCGCTACTATGTTCTGGTTTGAAAGAACAACGTAATTATTAAAGGTGTTCCAACTAAATTCTCAGGTATAGCAATTAATCTGTAAGCAACCTTTAGTAAAATTGTCTGATCTAAGATCACAAATATTTATTGGGCTGCACTGACTACTTAATATCAGAGAAATCTAGTAAACTGACTGACACACTCTTTTCCTATTTCATTTTTATATAAAAATACTTATTTCTATGACATATCCATACTATATTCAATGATTATTCATTGTCTACAACCGTAATATGTATTTGTCATTATTTATATATTTGCCTTAATGTTACTAAAACACTCATAACAATAGAAAAAATAGTTAGTAACCTAAAAAGAATAAAATTAAATATTTTTATTAAAACATAGGTAATAATATAAAATCTTCATAAAGCAAAATTAAATAACGAAAAAAAAAACATACCTCAAAGAAAAAGAAAAACAAATGGCTGCTGCTAACACTCGGGCGATAGCGGACAGGGAAGGGGATTAGAAAGGGACGGAACCGGGATACGTCTACCTATCCTACTCTAACAATATTAAATGCGAACCAATAACGTAACACAAAGCCGTGCCTGTATATTATAAAATTAATAAAATATATCGTAAGTAGAAAACACTTTCACTGCAACTCACTCTGAACAAATAATATCTCTTTTTTTACAACCTAATTAATTACTCTTAAAGATATGTGTACTTATAACTAATCTATGATGTATAGAAAAAATACCGTCAGTAAAAAAAATACGTGAAAAGTTCTTTACTGCTACTATTTTTGAAATAGTACAATAAAGATCTTGGACGCCCAGTTGCCTAATCATAAGAATAATTTCGTATAAAAAAATAGCGAGATTTACCGAGATTCACCTTTACACAACCAGATGCACGAATTGGTGTTGCCACTATCTAAATAAACGAAAAGTTAATTCACACAAAATACAGTGAAAATAAACTGTGTAAAAAAAATTGCAGTAAGTTTTCTTTCAGAGCTCTGAGCCCATAAAACGTGATTAAACATACATCCAAAAACATCATCCATAATATGAGACGATCAAATATAATAAATGAATTGAGCTAACGTGGCAACACTTTCTTATAATTTAACGGGCGATTTCACTACAAGAAGTCAACCAATCGGCTCGCAGAACGAAATATCCACGACGAATGGTTAGTGACGTTAATTTTAGTCAAATTCCAAATGTGATGCAATGGCACTACGTTCAACATTGTAGCATCAACACGAATGATGAGGAGTTACTACAAGTAGCTAAACATGTCGGGAACTTCCAATATGAATCGTTTGTTTAACAAGCGTGCTACGTAGGCGTCGGGGGGTTTAAGACCCGCCACTGTGGGGTGTGGGGGACCTGGGGGGTTTCGTGGAGTAGGCGGGGGGGGAGGTGGGGGTCTAGACGAGCGTGGCGAAGGCCTGCGAGGCGGAGTCGGGCTGCTGCGGCGGGGGGGGGGTGGGGGCGGGCGGGCCGCGGGACGGAGCCGCCCCCGGCCCGGCCGCGCGACCTCCGAGTATCCAAATTGTAGTATTTACAACGTTTTGGAAAATTTAATTTTTAATTCGCTAAAATTTTACTCCTTGATTTATATTACGGTTAAGGTAATCGAGATATAATACAGTGCCAGACTACTCGTTTGCGCTAGGATTTTTACATAAAATGAAATTATTAGTCTGTATTGTAAAAGTAAACTTTCTATATTAAATTTGCACTATATAAAGTCTACATTATATATCGCCTACTGAAACGAGCGAGAGCGAGGTCCGCGAGGTGGGTGTGCACTCTATTACATAAAACCGTTCAGTTGTACAAAGATAATATAAGATCAGGATACAGTGCGCGCCCGCGGCGGCAGCACCCGCGCCGACGGACCGCGCTCGACTCGTTTCATGTTCAAGTTAGACGTTGAGAGAAACTAGCATTTCATCGTCAGACAAATTAATATTAGTATTGTATAAAACATTTACATAGCAAATAATTTTTGCTTAGTTAATATATACTAAATAATTAAACATTTTTATTGAATTTGCTGTCCTTCCCCCAAGTGCTTTATATCTACGTTATTTAAATTTAAATACAATTAAAATAAATAAATACGGATTATATGCAACTTTGAGATATATTTCAGCATAATTATTATTATTACTTAAATTGTTAAATCGTGTGTAGGCCAGTCAATAGGTAGCGTTTTGTTACATTTGGTGGTGAAGGTAGTACGTAATTTTAAAGTATCTATAATTTTAAAGAATTTTCAAATACGATCCATTAACCTTTTGCATTTTTGTATGATACGTGTAAAATGATTTATTACTATTGACATTAAGCATACGAGTACTTTTGCCTGAAGGAGTCAAGACCAAATGTGACAAGTGCCCATCTGTAAGTCTTGACTGGATGTGAAATTATATTGTTTACAAAGACCGCCGCCTGGTTGACAATATTTTTAATTTTCCGCGACCTGTAAAACAATACTGAACACTATTTAAATTAATGGAAATAAAGTTGTACAGTACATTTCCAATGTATTTAAAATAAAAATATCAAAACAGAAAATACTGTTAAAACTCTACAAATACATAATTAAATAAATTCTTCTTAAATTAATAGATATCATAACTAATAATAACAAAATTAATCAGGATACATTATGCATACAGTCAATCTACTGTAAAAGTTACTGCCTGTTAATTTCATGGAACTACCGTCGCTTATAAAGAACGAATGTAATGAAATTAATATAACACTAATATTTCAACCAGGCGCAGTCGGATGATATCCTGTACCTACATTACAACGAATTGGTTTACAACTTTATAGACGATTGTAAGTAGACGCTAGTACGTAGAAACATGTTTGTTGTTTATTCCAGTTTATTATTTTGCGAATGCAACAGTCGCTTGTAACCATTTCTTAAACGACCTCGATTAGGTACTACGAACTTAGGAAAATTTAAAAAAACAGTAAAGATATCCTTCAGTCCACTTTGATTAAATCAATGGTATTCTTAAAGCACCTCGTAGAAATTGTCCTAATTCACTAAAAGTTACTAGAACTAATAACAACTAAAATAATTCTGTAAACAGGTAGGTATTTAATACCAAACGACACACAGAATACAAAGTTAACGGTCTTTTATTACTCATTATAAATAAAATAAATGTGCCTTCAGATTGCTATGTCATATTATGTGTCCTACCGTCTGATTACGGTGATTCAGCCGCCGGGAAACCTTTCAGTACTGTAATACACAAATCTAAAATATTTTAACTTACTGTGTATATCAGTCAATATTTCTTAATAAAATCGTGGTTACACTACTCGTACTCGGTCGTTTAAGAGGAATGGTTATTTCAGCAATAATTATAAAAGTAGTAAACCAATTCAGAAGCGATTATACTTAAGTCCTAATCGTCCTTATGACTTGGCATGTTATATCCATCGTCATATCGCCTACTTGATAAGTCGTTGCCTCGAACATTACTGCTTATATATCGATGTAATATAACAGAAAATGAAAAACGCAACAAAAGATACTTTGTAATATAAACGTGTATAAATAAAAGGTAGAATATTTAGAGGCAGAGAAATAGGGTGACCATGTTACCCCTTCTGTAAGATTTCGTCTTTTCATATTTTAATAATACTATAGGCAATCCTATAGTTGTAACTTGGGTAAAAATCAGTTTTTTAAACATCCGACTGTTATGTCAAAAAAGCTACTCAGATTCGGCTTACTGTGTCTGTCTATTTATTAATCTGTCTTATCTGTCATCTCCTTATCAGAAATCTACTGGACTGATCTCGTTGAAACTTTCACTTCAATATAGATAATATGTACCACGAAAATATTATTTCTGGTGAAATTAGATGTAGGTATTGTACTTGGATAGGCATATTAAAGAAATGCAATGCTAATTGACGGTTTGCCTCTACTTAGTGACAGCAGTTAATGTTCGGGCGCAAATCGTGAACATCATCCACCGCCATTGTTGCGACGCTGTAGGTTACGTACGACACATTAGTACGACAAAATTGTAAATACATAATTTTCTGTGATAACATGTGGAAGATGAGGATATTATTATTAGAACTGTGTGATTGCATATAAAGTTATTAATTTGTCAGAGGCGCTGTATGATACGGAAAAACTGTCAACGACTTTGAATGTTACAATTTTCATGGCGTTATAAGCAATAATGGACTGTACCAATATTAAATTTATGCTTGCACCTTCAGATTATAAAACCGATTACGAATAAAATTGCACGTGTAATTGAACAGTGGTATGGTAGGTACAAATCTTTGACATTATTATTGTAAGAAACTTGATTGTTCATATAAATTGTTTTTTATTCGTACGAGTATGTGAGGATCTCAAAGTTTGAAGGGTTATTCCTGTATGCAGTTACGAAACCATTAGTAGTTTAGGATCGGTATAACTCTTTAATATTCAAATGTCCATTTCAAAGACCTTAAGTGGTTACATTATATTTCTAGTTTTAAGCTTGTTTTCTTTTTATATTTTATAACTGTTGAGTTTTTCTTCATAGTCTATTTCAAATCTCTATCTTATTAGTTTCATTAAGACTTTGTTACAATTATTTTATGCAGTGTACCTATCTTGCGTAAGATGTAATAATTGTTTTTTTTAATGTTATGTTTAATTTTGGATTAGTGTACCTACTTTTAATAAAAGAATGGAATAAACTTTCGTTCTAGCTTTTAATTAGGTGCACTTTTCTAGAGTTATTGCTAGATATTGACGGTGTTTGTTTTCTAGAGGTACATACTGTAAATTTGTCATAAATTATATTTGTATATGGCTCCTGTGTGAACGAATTAGTTACTAGTGATTAATAAATTATTGATAATGCCTGGGCGTTATTTTTAATAGTTAAATACTTACTTTTTACACACTATAACAACGTAAGTTCGGGACAAATAGAATAAATTATTACTTATAGGCGTAATTTTCATTTGAAACCCGCGACCAAGAATATTTAAAGACGTTTTGGTATAAATTACTTAAATCAATTTTTAAATATTTGCAACTCGTAATTTCTAATTTAATACGTAGCTTTATATAATATTTATGTAAGTACTGTATACCATCTCTAAGGATTAGTCGCCCGGGCATTATGAATAGTCAAGTAATAGTCCGTAACCGACACACCGCTGCCAAAACTATCGACATCGACCTCTACGTGATTGATATAACCTCGAAGTTGTTTGATATTATCGATAAAGATCGCCATGCTAACTTAGTCGTAATTTGTATTGTAATTCAATCGTTTCAAAGTGTTCGCAAAGAAAGGCATCCCGCGTAACTTGATCTCAAGAGTGTTAGTATATTTCGGTAGTTTTATTATTTAATGTGATTGATTCGTAAATAAAACATTTATATTGTTATTGTATAGGTGTACGATTTCTGTTTTGTCATTTGTAATTGGGGTGTTAGGATACATTAAGCCGATGGACTTTCAATGACTGAGTGGTAGTTCAAAGTGCGTCCTGCTTTAGTGTTCGTGATACCCTCGTATCGACTACGAAGACGTTACACTTACATACGTGTTTAAGACGTGTAAATATTGTAATATATTACGCGACCATTGTGTAGAGGTCGCCTGTGAAAATGTCTAGTGATATGTTACTAGTTAATATTAATGTTAGCTAGGTAATCTCGTCCCCAACTGTCCTTGAATTTAAGTTGGGTGTTTCACTGCCTTAAATATTAAATGAGAGTGTACGGTGTAATAGTTACCTTAAATATTACAGATAAGTGGCGTTTCAATATTCTTATATACGTTTTTTTATCGTTCGATAACACGTTACATCGTCGAATTCGCGAATCATAATTTTAAACGGAATTTATTTAATAGTAATTCGTATAGGATTAGTGACATATTAATAATTGGATCTCATCGTTCAGAATGTTGTTCAGAATCAGCAATAATCGTTAATATATTAATAATAATGAACCCTTCCTTAACGACCATTTTAATATCGAATACCTTATTGCCTAATAATATTGTTAAATTATTATATTGATAACGTTTAATGTCAATGTTTTAACTCATTTCGTTTTTTAACATTACTAGTTGAGCTAGAAACCAATAATTACAATAGTTATGTGATTGTTCCCGCAATTAAGTATAATATAATAAGTACTATAGCCTGCTCGCCTTATTAAAAATGTATCGATATCCAACGTAGGATAGTCGAGTACAGTGATACGTTTACGAATAAATTTTGGACGTTAACTAGGGCAGCATGCGTTCGATAGTTTATGTACACTTACGAGCAAAATGTATAACTATTTCTTTTATTTTGTACTGGGAATATAATGTAATAAATACATCCCGAATAAACATCTACAAAGTTAAAAGGTAATATATTTTTTATTTAAACAGGACGAAACACTTGTCTTAATTTAAAATACGCATAAAATAGAAAATATGTAAAACAAATTAATTGTTAATTCATAAAATGTATCATATCGCAATATATGTAGCTGTTCAGGCCACATTGTGATGTAGGGAGCTATTTTATCTTATTAATATTTATTCATGTGATATAGAATTTTTTAAACATACCTAAGCGTTACATTTAATCTTTGCCGATTAAAGTAGTTATCTTTTTTGCTCATAAGTCCAGTTAAAATGGCAGTGTATTGATGTTCAGCTATATTGATAAATATAGGATGATCGATAGAAAAATGTGAATCCAACGCAGCGTTTTTTAAACGAAATGAAAAGCATAAAATTAACGTCAAAAACAAATTAAATCTTGTGGACAACAGATGAACTTGATAATGTCAGATATCCAAGCCTATGGCAAATATCGGCAATATAGCAAACTTTTTCACGGTGAAACGAATTTATATAAAAATAAATATGTATAGGTACTTAAATCGATGTTAATAAATAATGTACAAATGTTAGTAATAAATCAGGAGCGCAATATTTGAGAAACGCTGCGTTAGGTACAATCGTGTAGAGACGTTAACTCAGTAGGTACAGTGCGAAATAAAAGCGAAGTGAGTTAAGCCTGAGCCGCGTATCGTTAATGCCTGCCTTGTGTAATTGCTTTACGACGGTTATATTTTATATTAAATTTTTCATTATTATCGTATATTTTAGCATAGAAAGTTCATCGGCGTCGAGAGAGCACCATAGTATGTTTTTTGGTACGTTCCAATAACTTTGCAGTATAGTGCAATCCTATTGATATTGTATTAATAAAGAACCAAATTAAAAAATTAGTAATTAAGTAATTTATTATCCTATAAATACTAAAAACTATACGCATGTTTTCACTATACTGATAAAAATGGTTATGTACAATACGAAAGAGCTACTGTTTTATATATGAATTCTTGCTCGCCTGTAAAATTTTGCAGAATGAATCATATTATAAGATTGTACAATATGAATAAATGCAAAAAAGACATTTCCTCGATAAACTGTGTTCAATCATTAAACATACCTTTTTATTCACAACCTGTTTGAATCCACTCACACAACCAACGTATCGTCTAGAACCTGTTACCGACGCATTTGAAGAGGTCAGAGGTCTACGAATTTTCTTTGGGATGAAATAAACAAAATCAGCCTCAACTGGGATGTTTTCTTTGCACTCATAGTAAACCCGTAGATGACATCCTCTAGACTCCTATACGTTAAACTTATCACTAGTTATTGCCCCTTTATCTCATGAGAATGCCTAATCGACCTATATAAAAAATTTCGGGAATTAATATAGTTTTGAATTTATAAATTGAAAAAATTGTTGTAAGATTTAAAGAAAAAAATCAAAATTGATTATTTAATCTTTCCGCACTTTACTGAATTCCAATTGTGTTTCAGAGATAGAAATACAAAATAAAACAATAAAAAATACTAAATATAACAATAATTTAATGACATTATTTTAGTTGTAATTAGAATATTTCAAAATACAACTTTTCATTCAATACACACGATTTTGACTTTGCCTGAGTTTTAAATACCTTTACCTCAGAAATTTGCTTACAATTCGTAGTGATATCAAAAGTAAGTTTTACGTGCTCGTATCAAAATTAAATTCTCCAAATATTCAGTTATCGGAGTCAGCAGCGTCCGTTTCTAAAGAGCTGACGTCAGCGTCAACATCGCTAACCGCTGGAACTCTGTTTACACGCCTTTGTGTGGTTTCTCGAGTGTGATGCGTTTCGTTGTCTGTTTCCATAGCTGGAAAATTATTACCTTATTACCTTACTTGATCCCATAATTACCCGTGATTTAATTAACTTTATTGGATTTAAGTTTATCGATTAAAAGACTAGCGTTATTAATTTAAGATCTACCTATCAAATAATATTTACTTTCATATCTTTTTTAATAATATTCTAAATTAAGACATGAATTTAGTTACTGCTTATTATTGGCGGCAATATCAGTATTGTATACAATAAATAAATATTTTTGGGAAAATCTTACTTTCGACTGTTCTAAAAGAAGTGTCTGAAGATTCAGCCGGCATATACTGTGGTCCAATCATCGGGACGTTATTGTTCGCTGTTCCAAGAAAAGCCGACGGATCAATTAGGATAGCCTGGAATACAATACAAAATAGATATATTTCAGCAACGCAAAAGAGCAAAGCAAACAGAGAACGCGAACGCTATGCGTCAAATCCACGCAAAGGATTGCTTGATTTTCATTGCTTAGATCTTGTGGAAATAAGTTTAACAAAACTATGTTTTTTATACATGAAGGGATGTGAGCTAAGTATCTAATCCATAAGGATTATATTTTATACTATTATAAAATAGCATAAAATAGAATAAAGCTAAAGCTCTTGCCGTAGCTCTTTTCTATTCTATCTCTATTCTACTGAGTCATACTCTCATTTTGAAAGCTTAGATTCGGAATATGATAAAGAACTCTAGACCGTATTCTTCAAATAATCCTCATCTAGTATTATATCTTTTCATATATAATTTGGATCCAATAACCCAACGGCTATGTACGTGTAGCCTCACTTAAACACCTCACCTCACCTATGTATTTAATAAATTCTCCGTTGCAACAAATTTTGATAAACTATATATCAAAACATAGACGAGAGAGAGAGAGAGAGAGCTGTAAAAAAAACAAATTGAGCAATTGTTGTGTTCAATACTCACTTCGCTCTGAGGCCCCGAAGACACATCACTGGAACTGATGGAGGTGCCTCTACCCGAGCTGTCCTGCGACTGATCGCTGTGCATGCCGCGGCCGTCGCCCGCGCCGACCCCTACACCAAAACCCGCCTCCATCATGTTACCGTTCATGTCGAACTCCGGCTCAGGTGGCGGTTCGAACGTGTCAGGAAACTCTTGCCCTTCTTCTGGAATTTCTTCCTGGAACTGCAGACGCTAGAACAATGTTTTTGTATTATATCAATAGCACAATATATGTACTACTCAATTTCTTTGCATGGTTAGTGTTGCAGTCAGGTTGAATTGAAGAAGTAGGTAGGCATATAATATTTTATTGGTTCACATTGGACATTGGAAACATCTGCTTTAAATAAATCTATTTTTAAATGCACACAGAAAATAAATCATAAAAAACGTTAGTACAATATAATACAACGATAGTACAATACAATAACACTATACAATATACGATAATACAATACAATATAACGTTAGTACAATTTGTAGATAAAGAAGTTTACTTACTGATTGTTGTTGACTTATAACATGAAAAAGCCAGTTTGGAACAAATGCGTCATCTTCAACGTTACATGATTCATACGTATCAGAAGACCTTCCAGATACAAACAATTCTTCGGAATTCTGCACAAAATAGTACAAAGGATGGAACTCGCATAAAAATTACAAAAGGGGATCAGTACGCTGTCTTCTGAACAACATCAATTCAAGGACATCGCCATCCGAGGGCCCAAGGAATAAATTAACACATTATGGAACAATGGTTTGGGGGTGGGTGATTGCTGTCCATATACGTACTCCCCTCCTGGATGATGACTATACCTGAATGCATATAGCTACCTAAAAGATTTTCTTTTTTGTCTATAATATGATAAAAACTCTAAAAACATTTCGCCCCTATCGATTGTTTGTCCTTCGATTGATGATCGAATTGACATTTTATAATGCTAATTTCGTTTCTTAGAGTCATAAACATGTGGATTAAAATAATATTTTAATACTAACGGCCTGGCGAGCAATTTCTAGGTTTAAGTTTCCAGTCTCGGGATCAACTAGATTAACATACTCCGGTTGATCACCAACAACGGGCTCTCCGTCCATAGAGAATCCGCTAAATACTTGTACGGCTAAAACTCCACCCGTATTCTAAAATAACACCAGCTCCATTTAATTTATGTTCCAGTATGGAAATCTATGTATGGAAATTTTATTATTAAAATGAAGTTATGATATACCTTCATAAAATGCTGTTCTTTTCTTTCAAAAATATCTCGTACTGTCTTAGAATTAGAAGTTTGTTGCGGAACTAAAGTATTGTCTAAGTCATTATTTGCAAAGTAGTCGGTAGATCTAAATGACAATAAATCAGTATCGATACTCGTTAACCTCGAGTGACTTGAACCAAGCGTCGCCGCGTTTTCAAGATCAGACTCGAAAGAGTAATTCAATAAAGCATTTTCTAAATCGCTCCCAGAAATATTACAAGTATTTTCATTAGTAACTACGGTCTTGTAGCTTATTGGCGATGAGATTTCATTTAAAGTCTCGTCATGATCATTTCGGGTCAATATTACCGTCTCCGAATCTGAATCATTGTTATACTGACCTTTTTTTATGAAACTTAGCCTTTCCTCTATTAGTTGTTTCATAGCTGCGTTTATTTTGCTATTTGATCTTCTAATACATTTTGTGTTACTTATGTGAACATTATTACTTTGTTGTTCCTCAATATTAATACTACCCGGCGAGTCTAATATAGGAGTAGATGAACGCGTCAAATGATTTATTTCTAGATTCTCATCTTTACACCTAGTTGATTGTTTATTCTTTTTATTTGAGGGAGTCTTATTAAAGGACGATGAGCTCAATACTTTTTGATTGAATTTTGTATTGGAACTATTAAGTTCATGTGCGATGCTCTCAGATTTTTTACGTGTTATCGGCGGAGAGCTTTCCGCTGTCACTTGCAACATAAATACTTTTTTATTTCTATCATTAATCATTACTTTAGAAGACTTATCTGTATGACTTTTATCGTATTCTTTGGAAGTTTCAGGTAAGTTTTCTTTATTTTCGTAGGATACAGATGTCAAATTAACCATTTTTCCATTCTTGCTGTTTTTCACATATTTTTTATTGTTACTGTTCTCAAAATTATCTGTAGAAATATTTGTTAAATTGTTTTTTTCTGGAGTCGTAGAGTTCTTTTTATTAACGTCAGTGTTTGTTTTCGTTGGCAAAGCTCTCACTGTTGCAATACTATTGGGTGAAGAACATGGAGAACTATTCTGAGACGATGGGCTGTAGTTATTTTTTGTACTGTTTAATTTTGTTAACACTTTTGAATTAACTGACGATGAATTTGCGCTTCTCGAATTTTCAATTTCATTGCGAAATACCAAATAAGTTATGTTTTTTTTCTTTTCTTTGTTAAACTTTAATAGTTGATCTTTTAAATCTCTGCTAGTTTTAGATCTGATAAACGGCGCGATTGTTTTCTCATTCAGAAAGTTTTTTGTATATTCGGTACTCCTATTTAAATTATCTACTTTAATATCGGACTTCCTTTTATTATCGTTGAAAACCAAACTCTCCGTAATTTTCTTAATGTTATTATTGTATTCTTTTATACTAGTATATTTAGGAATAGGTTTGTTTTTAATTGTGCGTGTATTTTTGGTATTTTTTGTGGGGATTATACTAAAAAAAAGAATTACTAATTAAATAATTCACTTGCAGAAACTATTAATAAGGCAAATATGTTGCAAAATTACATACCTCATAGCTAATTTAGAAGCCACCTGTAATAATAAAAGTTATGTTAAGTATGATTACTTAAATTTAGAAATTACCAGACAGTGTGGTGTCGGTCTTGAAAAGCCCCACTCCCTCTCATCCCATAAATATCATTAAAGTAATAAAATCCAGATGGACAGCAGCGTCTTCATGTGTAACATCAACTCCTACTGCGGGTCACTAATAGGTACGCATGCCAGGTGCGGAAACTATTGATAAAAATCCATACAAAGCCTGGCGCTTAGCCGCGGCATGCTGCAGAGCATCGGATATTTTATGAATCCTGTTGTTTGACGTTGCAGTGCGACCCGCCTATGAATAATGAGCGATGGTTCATACAATCGGATTCTTGTGTTACGATGCAGCCTGCTGTAATGTGCGCCAGAAAGGGACTTCAATAGATGAAATCAAAATTATATTTTAATACATCAGGAAAGGTTACCTTTGTTACAGTTTTACTATTTATTTCATTTTGTGTTAAGCTATTCGCTATAAACGTTTTCTTACAATCTTTAGGCTTAAGATCTTGTTTGACTCTTATATATTTTACTTTCTGTTTGGGGACAGATTTGTTTTCCTCTACTTTAATTATTTTCTTGTTCTGACTTCTTGGACAAATTTTCTCTTTCGATTCTACTGTTTTCTTTTTTATTAAAACATCACGCTTTCTGGAAATTATATGTGCACATGGACTTTTTTTCGCTAATATTTTGGGCCCATTTCTTTTCCATTCTCCTTGAAATATTATATCTTCAGATACTTGTCTATCTCTGTAACTATGTACATGGATTCCGCAAAAGCTTAGTTTTGGCCTTATATATTTTGTTAGAGATATATTCTGCGACATTCCTATAACACTTGGAGTCTTTAAATAATGAGATTGAGTTTTTGAAAGTTTCCTATGTAAACCCAATTCGGAAGTTGAATGTTTTGTATTTAAAACGTTTGGAACAGGTGTGTAGAATTTTACGTCTGCATCTAACTTTGAGTAGTCCTCTTGAGTCATGGTAGAACATTCAACTTTTGTGACTAAATTTATATCAGAATCGATAATCTTTATAGGCTTTTTCTTAAATAATGATAAAAAGTCACAATATGTATTTTCATCTGTTATTGTTCCAAAATTTACAGAATTCTTATTGAATCCTAGGTTAGTGACTGAATCACCAATCTTTATACCAGCTTCACATATATTAGGCGCATTTATTAGAGAACTAATTGCAGGTGTGGGACTCAGCATTAGAAGATCCGTACCACACTGGGCATCTGCGCTCACATGCCGAATACCTTTAGAGGTACTTGGCTCATTTAGATCTAAAATATTTCAATGTCATTATTTTAAGGAAAGAAAATCCTTTGACTATTGTATCTATATGAAATAATAATAATACAAACTATAAGATATTTATAAATACTAAGTATATTATTACCGTTTAAAAATATAGTTCCAGAATTAACTGTTTCAATTGGTAGCATAAAATCTAAACTGTCATCTTTCGTAATATTGATTACAGTTTCAAGAATGGCTTCAGATTCCACTTCTGTAGCAATAGTTCGTCGCAAAGCAATTGTTTCATTTACTTCCTCAGTCACGATATCCATAAAAAGACTTTCTTTTGTAGCCGCCACATTGTCAGGAGAGTAACTAATACTGTTATCTTCATTACAGATGCTAGATTTTATCAGTTTCTCACTTTTTTCTGCGCTTAAATCTTGATAGCAGAGCTCAATTAAACTTCTGGGTATCTGAATTTAAAATTCAAGGGTCATTGCAAAACTTATAACAATTGTCAATTTGGAAATTTTGTAATAGTAATAAGTAGGATCGTAGTTCTAATCTAATGTCAACCCTGTGGTTGTCAACGTTGTATTGCTTGATTGCAAGTATCTACCTAACCGGGTCATCGTAAGTACCATAGCATAGTAAGTAGATATTTAAGCTATTAATACGATTGCTATACCGTGAAACCATTTTTGAAACCATGTAGACCTCTATTCGTCATTTTTTTATTACGTATTTCAAGTACACTTACAGGTTTCGATGAATTTGACTGTAGGTTATGGTGCTCCTTAATATCTCTTTTTGGTTTATTAAACGTATAGCTTTTATACTCAAACTCAATTTTCTTGCTGTATTTTCTCGCCAGCTGTCCCGAGCTGGAATGTTTCTTCGATAGCTTTTTAATTAACTTGTTTTTACTTTGTCGTCCCTTAATTTTACTTGTTTTAGATCCTCTACTTATTTTATTTTTTGAACTAACTTGCATATCTGAATTGTATTGATCTTTCTTTTTAATTTGTGAAGACTTCTTGTGAATTCGTTCGTATGTATATTGATAATCATTTGACGTATTTGAAAGAGAACTTTCCGTGTTAGACTTTAGAGTATATTCATCATTAGGGGACACTATATCAAAATCTTCATCGACCCAAGCTTGGGTTATTTCTAGACGAATTTCCTCTTTACTTTCAGATTTCATAGATTCTAATCGTACTTCACCATACGTGGATCTGGGTTCTATATGTGAATAAAAATGTGTTTATAATGTACAAATAGGTAGTCAAGTAGTAGTATACGCATTTTGAAAAAAATACTTTTTACTTTTACCTAACATAAATGAATCCATTTCATTGCTTGTAGCACTTAAATTGTCTTCAGTATAATGTACTTCTGACTTTACAACAAACTTTTCATTGTCTTGATCTAAAACTCGAAAAAACGTATAATTAAGATTAATAAATGTCGAATTCTATACAAATAAATTTATATTGACATTTTTCAAAATAATATCATCCCCATTTATCTTTTCATGGAATTTTAAACAAAATTGTTATCGTTATCGTTTAAAATACATTGAAAGTAAGGGATGGATTAACGGGGGTTGTAATTAGATGTGAAAATACGGTAAGATTAAAAGATAGAAAAGAATTTCAACAAATTTACCTGACGACAGCATCAAATACTTGTCAACAATTTTTTCTCTGAAAGAAACCAAGGGTTTAGTCCTGAATTATGATAAAAACTAGGCATATCAATCAAAATAAACAAGAATTACTGATAATAAGCAACTCACGCAGTATCATCATTTATAATCTTGCTTTGCATAATTCTATCAAGACCGTCTGA
>DWPV01001447.1:0-20712 GCA_018251915.1 Urbanus proteus proteus
AAGAACGGAAATTTAAACTCATCATTCAAATTTCCACCTCGCTGAGAATCGAACCCAGGACCCTCGGATTAGCGGTCCGGCGTGTTAACCATTGCGCCATCCGGGTCGTCCAAATTCAATTCCATATTTTGTCTACTACGACACGCGTCTAACGCGTAAAGTGTTTCCTTACACCCTTCAGACTTTAAAAATGTCCGTACATACTAATTTTATAGCAACTGCTTTACATAAGCGTACATTTTACAATTTCTAGCCACATCCAGCGGCTATATCTTGTCAGTTTTATGTGTTATTTCCTAAGTGGCTCTACTACGCCCGCTGTAAACATGTACGGCTAAAGTTTAAGCGTCAACCCTTGAGATAGACGCCGAGCCGAGTTATTGGGGTCCTTTCGACCCTTACAAGTGACATTTGATTTTTGTCATTAAATATATTGTGCTTGCTACAAGGTTTTCATTTACGTAATCCTGGAAAGTGGCCTGTTTGGCAATAAAATGTATGAGGGTCGGAAGACGTTAGTGTTTGCTGAAATATTTTAGTGTTCTCGTGAATACTTGTCAAAATGTTAATGTTAAAGATTAAAGATATAAATTTTGCCGGTATATAAAGCAAGCGTCACTCAACTCACGTTGATAATTCGATTCTAAAGTAAAGTTTACTGTTGGGCTGTACCCTGCGAAGCAGTCGCCAGTAAAGGGTTAATGATTGTAATATTTTCAAATAAAGTTACCAAAAAAAAACATAAAACAACAAATATTGTAAATTTTTAAATAAATATGTTGTTACTAATTAAATTAATATATAATAGTATTTCAAACGCTACATAATGAGATAAATAGAACCTAGTTAACGGCGTCGACAAATTAATTAAGCTCTAAAATTATATTAATTAAGACACTATAATCTAAGTACGTTATAATTAGTAATAAAATTAAATCCTTCGCCATTAATTTGGCGTACGTAATTGTTATGTATAATTGCGACCGAATTAACATAATGTGTCGCAGACGATGTTTCTGATTGTTCACGTGTAGGTACGTGGATAAGCTTAATTCAGATTACTAGCTAATTCAGATTTTATGTTGCGGTCCACAGTTCAAATATAGGGTATCTGTGACGTTGACGACCGCCCGTGCTTGAACAGTCTCCATAACGGTCTGGCGGGCAGTGAGCCCGATATATAGATATTTGATTGATAAATTTTAAATTTCTGTTCTGGGGCTGGATGTTTTCTGTATTTGTCTTTATGTTCATGGTATCCACGACACAATAAAATCCTACCGTGGAGCTATAAGCCTAGAAAGCGTCTTGTGACGTTTTCAAATAGTGTAGTGTTTGATTTACGTTTAACATTGAATGTCGAAAGTTCAAATTACTTATCGATTTTTCGATGTTGTGTGTAATTAAAGATTCATCTATTAAATAGGTATGTACTTTTAAAAAGGGAATTAAAATATACTTACTATGAAAGATTTCATAAATTATGTAAAAACAAATCAAAAGTGCGACTCATGTATGCCGTATCGCCTCATACGGCATTTATGAGTCACATTTATAGTATCCAATTGTATTTATTATATTGGTATGTATTAAATATTATGCCTAATTTTGCACACCCAGTGTGGTAGAATATAAGGACCCCTAATTTTAAGACCTTGATAATACATACTATGTTCTGGCAAATAAATGTTTTGATTTGATTTGAGAGTCCAAGGGATAATTCTATCAGTTTTGTTTTGAGAACAGTATCCACTAATTCCAAATTTAATAATTCCTAATTTAGTAATCGCTACACCAATACTGAATCCTCCCATTTAACTGTAGAATCATCCAAAACAGATACAATGTCAATATTTGCAGTATAATCGTTCGCCATCAAATTGTCGGTTTATAACGTGTATAATTGGTTAAGGGAATTAACGTGACGGTAAATTCCGATGTTTATCATGCAATTGCCCACATTTCTATGTTAATTTGCCATTACATTGTGTTTGTACTGATAATACTGTTAGATTCCTGAAATAGATTACAAACAGACACACACTAGTAATTACTGATGTAGGAAATGGTCACTGGTGAATGTGTTAACTAAATAAGTCATACGGCTTATAACTGAGAAGGTAATTTTGGAAACTGCGAAGGATGTTTCTGTCATATCTATGCATCCGTGTAGGTATCTATTCATTCATGAATCTATTCCTTCATCCACTCCATAAATCCAGGCATCTATTCATCGGCTCCTATACGTTCTATGCTGAAAATACCCCTCCGTAACAGACAGAAATTGCCATAGTCACCACACTTGGTAAATACTTCTACTGAATACTTGGTACTACTTCAAGTGAAGGTTGTTCAGATAAAGAGTGAAGAATCCTGAGTGCTAGAAACACACAAAGGGAAATCTAAATACTCAGACAGGAAACAAAATTGATCATTCAGATGTTTTCCTTGCCGAATTGAACCTGGAAACTCTTCCATGTCCGACCGATACCTAGTACGTATCGGTCGGACATGGAAGGTAGGTATTACCTACAATGGTACGCGTTGAGTCGTCAATACTTGTCCGATGAAAGCGTAGAAACAGAAATGAATTAGAAATAGCAATCCAATAACCTTATTGTAATACAGGCATAATTCAAAGATGGCCGACGGTCATACTAATATAAACTAAATGCATTTTCGAAAGTACCAATAATGTCTTTAATGTTTATTAACATTCAATAGATAAACACCCTTATTTTGAAGCAGATAAGAAATAAAACAGTTTGCTATACTAAAATACAGACGCCCAAATTTGTTTGAAACAATACTGACCAGGGGCTATGATAATAAATACATCTAACCATTAAAAGGACCATTATGGACATTAAACAAATATTAGAAGACACTATAGCTATTGACGAAGTAATCAAGTAGATTACCAAATCGAAACGTATTTATACGGAATTTCAAATTAATGGATGTCTTATAATTTAATTAATAAAATGATAACAATAAGAAGTAAGGCTAAAAAAGCTTTCAAAAACATCTCGACACATAAGAAAGTAAGAACCAAATGAAATAAAGGAAACATTAGACCTCCAAAAATCCACAGCGCAACGTTAAACACAAACAGCACAATTCACGAATATCCGTAACAAGTAATCATTCACAGTAGCTCGCATACTCGTCAACACGGCGCCGTCCGAATGAAATAAAACGGAATATTCTGCAAACCAGATGAATGGCGGCAGGGGAATGACGCATTAGCGCCAGAACAAGAACCTGATTCAAGCTAGTGCTTTCTATCCGAAACAAATCTCAGACGGTATGTTGTACATTATTCTATAACATGTAGTTAAAGTTAAAACGTCGTCGTAGGTATAATATGACGGATTATTCATTTTACTTCAACGTTGAACACAAAAAACTATGCACAATTCACGAATATTCGTAGCCAGTAATAATTTACAATAGCTCGCATATTCGTCAACACAGCGCCGTCCGAATGAAATAAAACTGAATATTCTGAAACCAGATGAATGGCGGCAGGGGAATGACGCATTAGCGCCAGGACAAGAGACTGATTCAAGCTAGCGCTTTCTATTCGAAACAAATCCCAGATGGTACGTTGTATTGTTTTATAACGTTGGTGTAGTTAAATTTTAAACTTCTAATTCAGGACGGATTATTATTTGATTTATATGCCACGATTATGGTCATAATGACCAATTGATAGGAATGTGTAGTATAGGGAACACGGTATGTCTCTGGGTATTTGTATCTGTTTATCTACGTGACATCAACAATTTGAGTGAGAAAGTGCATTCTATCTTGAAGATGTTCATTTACTAATTTATTTAAAATCTAATCTAATCTATTAATAAAAATGTGCATTTATGTCATTTATATCTTTGTATATTAAAAATATAAAAATTACGTCCAAAACACTCTTTGGGCTTGCAATGATTAAAATACCAAATAAAATTTAAGACCTAAAGTAAAATTCAAAATCGAATAAACAATTCAGACTGACTACCTAAACCTACTTACAAGGCTTGCATTATTCAAATCGTAATTTTGTACCCTATTTTATCATACGTAAGGGTTGGGCACCCTACCTACCCGTGAAATTACCAGGGGAATGATCGATAGCGGCCAGATGTCATGCATCATGATTACGGAGAGTATTTTTTTAAATCTCGCCGTCCCGCGAAGCCGTGAATTATAGTCCTCGAATATGTTTGGTTAGTCAATTACGACGTATAATCCCAGATTTATGAGGTGCATCCCAATCTGGATTAAAAAAACAACTGCATATGCAGTTGATACATGGTGATGATATTTATTTCTCTGTGCATATTTTAACGGATTTTCGGAACAAAATACATTCTTGCTGCCGTTACTGTTGATTAAAGGATTTATCTCGCTTCGTTTTATAGTTGTAACTATAAATTCATTTAAACATTATTCTTCAATTTGTGCAGTAAAATGTTATAACACTTCCAAAATCTAAATAATATTCACTACACGTTTTTACTTCCGCATACCGCTTTGGTTAGTTTGTGAAGAATACATACAAAAAATCTTGACGGACAGCGGCCCACTAGGGCTGTGCCTTTTGTAAAAACCGCAAAAACAACTCTAAGAAATCGCATTATTTAAATTGCAAAAAAGAAGTTGACAAGAAGACAGACAAACAAAGGGTCTTTATTACTTTGAAGAACAAAGCGTCTACAGAACTTAGCTTATTGCATTCTAAAAATATGTTTTTGTTCAAGGGCTACATTATAGAAGAAAATTTTGAAAAATATACCTAATTTATATTGCCACTCAGTAAGTCCAAGCCCAATTTATAGTAAGCTCTACATAATTGAACTCTATAGGTGAACTTGTATACGTAAAAAGCTAAGAAATGCCATTTAATATCATTAAGGATGCAGCCACTCATGAACATCGATTAAATTAAAGGTTACAGTTCCATTAAAAAAAGTTCTGGAGGCATAATCTCAAACTTTTCAAAGAAATAACTAATACAAATATTACCCCATAACCCATTGAAATTCACTAACAAAAAACCGCTATCAATCGGTATTTATTACTAATCACAACACTATAAACCAACAGCTAATTTCACCTCCCAAAAAAAGGATAAAAAAATCCAAAAAAAGGCGACGAATTAAAAAACTTTGAATTAGTTGCAATAGTGCCTCTAAAAGGTTTACCGTCATTTAGTGCTAGACGGGAAGCTATTCGCAATGGGAGTTCTCAACTCGTTCAGAGTACTGAATGGCAATATAATAGCAACTGTCTCACCTTAAGCGAGTGGCGAGTGAGTTTAATTATTTTCTTAGCAAACTGATTCAAAAGCTATTAATATTATTTCTGCGTGACCACAAAAATATAGTGCTACAGGGTAAGTGATTTCACCATATGCCAGTCGCGAGCAATATTAAATATTCCTTAGTAAAATGATCGAAAAGCTTTTCATATAACTTAGTGACAAATATAGATAATACGTAAGTCAGATAAGAAATAAAATTACGAATTTATGATTCTCGAATACTCATCATCAACGACAGATACCTACGCGGTTTTAATTTTAAACATTATTTAACATATACAAATTCAGTGGAAATAAAGGAAACTATTGTAAACCGTATAAAATCAAAAGCTAAAAATAACCAAACTAAACGGTTTGCCGTATCAAAATATTTTCAAATATCAATTCAAACTAATCGCCTTACCTATCGCTATTCGCTTCACGTCAGCAGTAGGCCAAGAACCTTAACGTTCTCAACGGCCGTTTCACTGAGCGCAATACCTTTCTTTTTGTCCTGCAACCACGAGTAACCCAGAAAGCGGTATTCACTGGAAGATACCTTTTTGTTCTACAGCCGGCCACTAAATGGAAGTTACAAGTGGCCATACGCCTAAAAGGCCGAATTCACACCGGATTCACAGGTGACGATGAATAGAGGGCATTTCGGGGATTTTATGAATGTTCTTTTGTATATAATTGTAGGAGAAAACAAGTATGTAGAACTTGATGGGTAGTGGACTATGCCGCTCATAGAAATAATTGTGAAAGTGCCCAAATAGAACTGAAGTCATACTTGATGCGTGTGTCTTACTTACCACACCCTTTCACCCAGAATACAGTCGTTAAGTTAATGTCTGATTTTAGACTTACATTATCTTGGAATTGATACATTATAATAAGTAACGGGTACTCACGATAAACGGATTTAATTTCCTAATTTATTTTTGAATAATTTAAATTGCATGGATCCTGATTACGGCAAAATTCAATACCACCTGTCATTTAAGATTCATAAGAAAAATAAATGTAGCGCTCATACAGACACAGAATGAATAAAAACTACGTAGCTTCTACTATACGTGCTTCTACTATACATCTGGTTATTTTTACAATATAGTTGTACAATGCTGCTAACATTCTGAGACGTCCAGCTCCTACGTGCACTAAGCGCGCAATGTAAATTGTTTTCACAAAGTTCGTTGCATCGTTTATTCAATTATTCCCTACCGTGGACAAGGATTGTCTTGTTCTTGTGTGGTGCAAGAGATAAGCTTCCGTGAGAAATAGACGCTACTTTAAATCAAATGATAATTAACAAATAATAATTAATGTCCATTAAAAGTTCTCAAACAAGCTTAGTTCGCAACAAAGCTTAGTCATCTCTCTAGAAATTATTAACGCTCACAAAGAATTATCACAATCGATTAACTTGCAAAGCCAAATAAAACTTAATAACTTGCAAATAAAAAAATAAATTCGACGATTAAATTAATTTTCATTACATTATTTACAGTAGGTACTCTTTTTTTTACAATTCTCCTTCAAAAACTGTGAGCAATCCTGTGAGTTCTACGAGTTAAATACGTTATAAAGACATTCAGTTAAACCTATTTATTATTAGAAATGTTTTGATTATTACAACTAGATTTGACACCTTTTTAAACTCTTTAAAAATAATGATAGTAGATAAGAATAATATTAATACTAATAATGAAATAAATCGAATAAGAAAAATATATTAAACGAAGAACATACAATTATAATGATACATACATGTTTACTTTACATAAACCGTGGGATATTAACCGATTCCAAGAATCCCCTTCGATTATATTGCTGACCCGTATTGATAAAGAATGAACTGGAAAATGCCTAACAATATTTCATACTTCTTGAAGAACAAATGATTTTAATATACATAGACGGTGGAAACGTGCATTTAACCCTTCTTAAATTAGAGTAATAATAATAAACTTCAAATTACCCAAAAAAATTATAAGTAACATATTAAAACACATCTTATTTTTTTCTGAAAAACCAAAACCCGACTCCTTAAAACCTTTTCTTCAGTTTTCAGGCTCTATATTAAAAATATTACATGTCTATGTCACTATGACAATTGTGACGAATTCGACAACACCTCGTATGTTAAAATCTGCCAAACAGTTTACAAATTTCAAATCCACTCTCGCTACACAAGTAATACGCTATACCTATATGTTAGGTCTATGGGTCGAGCGCAGGCGTTCCATGAAAAATTGCTAACAAATATTTGCCAAGACGATGAGCGGGGCGGATTTTATCAAACAAGATTAGGTGAGCATACAAAGGTGATATAATGTTTTTAATAAAATTCATCTTTGTAGCTCACTCATGTAAGGCCACTGTTTGATCATGTGATGTTCAACGATCCTACTGTAGATATTGAGATATACTTATATATGTATTGCTACTACTATTAATTTAATTAATTTCTCGAATATAAATCATGTCCGAGGTAGCCAAGCCATAGAAATGCCTTATTTTCTTTGGATAACTTAGCTCTACTCTAGAGTTAAACAAATAAATAATAAAGTGCCTGTTTGTGATTTCAAAATATCATTTTCTACTTAATGCATTTGAAAGAATACACAATACCTGTAACGAAAATGCAATTAAATTCTTTTTGTCTGTCTGTTTGGCTGAAGTAATGTTCTAAACGGCTGGACCGATTTGACGGTACTTTCACTAGAAGATAGCTAAAGGCCTAAGGCGTAACATAGGCTACTTTAATTTTGGGAAAAGCATTAGCGCGCGCATACTGGACCACTCGCGGGACAGCGGGGTGTTACCTATATTTAGAAATGTATTCCTTTTTACTTTTATAACGCGGGTGAAACCGCGGGATCAGCTAGTATTTAGATATATTTAGTATACGAAGTTGATAAAAGCTACGAAATGCAGCGACGGATGGATGGATGGATTAGCTAAACCATTTATACATATACATTAACAAGCTTAGCTTATCTTCGCTTCGTAGCTACGATTTACCTTACACAGCGCTTAGAACCCACGCATATCTCTGATGGAAAAGTACCCTAAGGGTTCAATTTTTCGTAGTATGTTTATATTCAATATCATTACATCATAACTTCATAAAAACTAAACAGATTTATATCCCTTAAGTATAGTCAAATATATAACTATGATATATTAATGGTTGTTTAATGATACCTAAAACCTGGTTCCATAAAGATTGTTAAAAGTAGTCCGATATATACGCCTCTTCCTTTTTATAATGTTTAAGCAACGTATGTATAAATAATGAAAGAAATAGATGTTTGTTTCATATACCATGAAATAAAGATCTATTTCTTTCATTTCATATCAATCCCCCCTTTTATATCAATCCCCATTTTATATTTCAACCATCATTTCACTAAGTTATAATACAAAACCTCAGAAAAATCCAAACGTACTGTTTTAATACATTATTGTACAAAAAAGGTAGATATCAAGCAATAGACATCTATAAACGTAACCAATAACCAAACAGGACCAGACCAATAAACTAATCTGAAACAAGACGTATTCAGCCTCCAAGGGCTAATTTACTACTATTCATGTCTGTCTAACCATGCCCAAGAAACATGTTAGTAGTAGGTGCATTATGCTATGTTTGAGGCAGAATTCCTGTATCTATTACTTGTGAAACGAAATCTATACTTTCGAGTATTGTCTACTTTGAAGAATTACCGATGGTAGGTTCAGGCTTGCTTGACTCTGAATGATGATAAGTAATTTAATAACTAAGCCCTAGTCCAATACTTTAAAAGTTACACACATTAAATCGTTGCAATGCCACACCGACATATACGGCGACGAAGAATGGTTTCGATAGCAGATTCGTACTTCAGGCGTCACAAAAGTCCAATAATTAAGCTCTTTACTACTATCTATACATATAAAATGGTGACTGACTGCTGAGTCAGATATAAACACATGTTTAAAATCGCTAAAACAATTCTAAAAATTATCATACAAGTATAAGTTCATTTTATGAAGTAAGTGAACACAAGGCTTTTTAGAAACCTAAAGATATTTTGTAAAATTTGCGGGTAAATTGCAAGCAAAAGCTAGTCTATACAAATAAATAAAATTGAAGCTTCTGTTTGTGATTTCATATGAATGTAGGTATATAAAAGTACCTACAACGAAAATGCATTTTTTTTGTCTGACTGTCTGTTTGGCTGACTTAATCTTCTAAACCGCTGGACCGATTTAGACGGGATTTTCACTGGCAAATAGCTGAAGGTCTAAGGCGTAACATAGGCTACTTTAATTTACGAAATGAGCATTAGCGCGCGCGCCACGAGCATGCTGGACCTCTCGCGGGACAGTGGGGTGTTACCTACGTTTAGATAAGTATTCTTTTTTACTTTTTAAACGCGGATGAAACCGCGTGGATCAGCTAGTTAAATATAAACTTAAACACAATACCTACTTATATAGCTATAACTGAGATGCGACATTACTGTAGCCTCACGTGATACGCTCATTTATAATTTATTCTCAAACTCATCGCAACTTGCACAATGGACTGGGAATTAACATTTATATCTCAGTAGCAAGCACGCCTTCAAACTGCTACTAATTTTACACGTAATGTTACACTTGTTAGAATTTATCCAGTTTATAATCCAAGTTATGTTATATGTATGTTTAAACACAAAAGTGCAGTGTCATAGGATGCTTACTTTCATATTTTGTTTATTTAGCATTTTAAGTTAGCGTACAATTACTCATTAGTAGTTGTAATTATTATAATTACCTTTCGGTCCTTTATACAAATAAAAAAGTAATTTTTGTATTGAAAATGTAATCCAATCGTCAATCGTTTTCAATTTTAATCATCGTAGAAATTGATTACGCTCTAAATAATAGTTAAAATACATTCGAAGTCTGGGTGTTGATATATAAACAAAAAAAAAACAGCTAGCAGTAATAGTAAGTATTATAGATATAGAAGTGTGTTTAGTTATATCATTTATTTGTATCTATAGAAGCTTTATCAATTGTAACTACAATATACCTACCAATCTATATGGATATTGCTAATGACTGCAATCAATGCAATGCACTAATGTCACTAATGCCGGTAGTATGCAATCTGAGATAATATTGAATGCTGACGTCACGCCTGTCATTGCACCTGCTCTGTTATACGCTCATTTGCATTGATTCCTGATTAAGATACGGACAGTTGTCACAGAGAACGATAAATAACTGAGAATATAACTGAACTAACCAAGTAAATGTATCTACTAGAACGTAGCATGAATATAGAACGGTGTGGTAAACTAATAAGAACAAGTCATAGCAAGTAGAACAAACTATTAATATTAACTTATAATATTGGAATATTACATTTAAGATGAATGGAAAATGATATGAAAACTGCCGACTATGACTTTCCTAGACGGCAGTTTTAGAGTTAAAACTAAAATCTGTACATAAAATAACATGAAATGAATCAATAAATTATAACAAAACTAGGTTTTGCTTTTGTTAAATTACATATAAATCTCCCTCTTAAATCACTCTATCCATTAAAAAGGAATCAAAATCCATTGCGTACTCGTAAGATCTAAGCATACATAGGAACCGACAGCGGAAAGCGACCGTGTTACCTCTTATACTATGTAGTGGTAGTGAAGAATTGTAGTCCTTAAATATAATTGCAGTTGATTTATTTCAACTAATTCACCAAACTAAAATAATTATCACTTCACATTCGGTTTCAATAGTTGCATATTGCAATGGGATAACCTTGTGGTTAAGATAATATTAGCATCATATAGGAGGCCAATTTACGCAATACCTATAACTGCGTAATTATTAATTTAATATCCTGTAAAGCCTAATATATTCATTTAAAAGAAATTTCACAACAAGATTCCATGAACCATTAAAATATTTCTCCTACATAGACTTGTAAACATAAAAAAGGCTTTCTACATTTTCAGACGATGCCGATTTTCTGAGAAAGAAACGAAGCAGAAATAACGTTGAATAAAGAATATCCAGTGTCTGGACTAAAGAAAGAAAAGAAAACAGTTATTCACGAACTAATATAAATTGATAATGATCAAATTACATGAAATGGAAATTCAAATAACCAGAAGACAAAATAATGGAAATTTATTCAAAATACCAACCGCCATTCTAATCTTAATTGTAGAAATGAAATATGGCACGTGTCACGGATTTTTAAATAATATTTGATATTGTAAATAATAGTTCAAAAATTGATAAAATGTATGTCCAATATATTAGCGCGTACATGTCAGTTAGGAAAAAATAAGAATGATCATTCTGATTTGAACAAGAAAATAATAATTGAACGATAGATGTGGACTGTATGATGTGACCAGCTCAGTCCTTTTTCATCAATTTCAAGTAGAACCTAATCGTAGCTTTTAGTTAATAAATATTTGAAAGACTAGATCTATCTCAGGGCCTATTAAAATTTAAGCTGTTTTATCCGCCAATAAATTTACCAAATTTTCAATTACTAAGCAATAACTCCGCATTTTATTCGTCATGCTTATCGTGTGTATAATATAAAATTACCGTAAAAATTCAATTCGAGAACAATTTTGCGGCCAAGAATCTAAAGTAAACGTTGTATCCCAAATTAAAAGTAAACAGAATAGATAGCACGGGGTCGCAGTAAAGCGGTATTCCCATAAATTCCGATAGTTATATTCCGGTATTTAGCGTTAATTTAGCGGTAAATTCCCGCCGCCGCTAAAGCATAAACATTGCCCTTTAAGTCCAAGCGATTAATCACGACACGTTTTCGCAATTTTTAATGTTCATAAATATAAATTACTGTATATCGCTCGCAATTTAGACAGCATTTACGAGGAAAAAAGCCATTTTGTTACATAGATTTCTCGAATGATTAGGTGTTTTAAATATAAATTTAATTGAATAAACCTAATTTTATTGGATAAACATTATTATAAATAGCCGATTAACGCCAATTGCTGGTAGCCAATTTTAACAGAAAAACAAGTGGCAGCAATAAATAACTTTTATTTTGCTAGCTAGCTATAAACTTGGATAGCGGTGTATGTACAACGGAAATTCATCAAATAATAAACCAAAATATGTAGTCAAAAGCCAATAGTAAATTACAAGGCGCAGCAAACGTTCGTAAATTTAAATGAAGCAACGGAATAGATAGCGCAGTAGCGCACTAAACCGGAGTATTGCCATAAATTCCGATAGTTGCCGTATTTAGCGCTAATTTAGCGGTAAATTCCCGCTAACCGGGCAAAGTCTGTTAAAGTATAAAAACTGCTCCATAGAGACAGCGCGGTTATTCCACGTTTTGCTTTAGATGTTGAGTGTTTTAGCGTCATAATTTCAACTTTATTACCCATTACTTTAAACAAATAATAAAATTTTATTGCGAGTTTCTACAAGGCTATGAAAAGAGAATATTACAATCAGTTTGGCATATCTACCTCACATTTGAACCGTTCTCTGCTTTAATCAAGATAGTCGTTAATTAACATTCTAAATTGTTATGTTTTGTTTTGTGTAAAATTAAGTAAACAAATTTAATAAACGCTTCGTACACTCTTAATCCCACGCCAATTTACAGCATGAATAACTTTACAAATGGCTAAACACAAATATATAAAAAAAACATTAGAATACTTTTTAAATACACATCGATAACCTAAAACTCTATTTCACATAAATAGGTGCCTCATCACAACTAAGGCCTAGAACATAGTCTACCTCGCAGTTAAAAAACAATTGGTAAAAATACCATGTCCGGTGTTTACCCATAAGGTCTCCAACAAAGTAACTGCTATACAATGGTGACAACCAAGACAGACTGCGATTGTGCAACGCTTGCTCAAAAGCATAACATTTGGTATGCTGTTGAGAATAACTAAAGATGCTTCCTACTCTCATAGCCCCACTGTAGAATTTTCTTGTGTGTCGTGGGTGCCATGAACACACACATACACGAATACACAAACCCCAAACTAAAAACAGAAATCTAACTTCATCATTCATGTATGTATGTACTGTTACTGTTCTAACTCTCAACACGAAACGAGCTTAACTATGTATAGTCAAATCTCTTTAGAGACGTTTTTGCATTTGTAGTAGTGCAATACGTACAGTGAATAAAACCGAAATAAACCAGGCCGCCATAGCTACCACGCTTGCGTACCCGGGATCAATTGGATAGTAACGTTAGAAAATGCAGAAATTTTGAATATCACGTATTTTAAATTTGGAATACGTGTAAATTACGCACACACCTGTACTAGGCAATATTGTATAAATATAATGCCGTAGTCCCACACATTAATAAACACGATATAGTAATGCAATAAGGAAAGTTGGGTATAATTGCAGACGCCAGCTCGGAAATCGGAACAAACTGTGCTTGCCCGCACCTGTGTGGGACCAGCTTTAGAAATACTTAGTTTTGTTCTATAGCTTTCAAACAAAACTACCTTACAATTTGAACAGTTTAGTTATAACATGTAATTTGGTGAAGATAATAAATAAATGAGCGAATGATTATAGCTATCATCTTTACATCTATTTTGCTGACTACACCATTAAAGACCATTAAAGACAGATTTATGAAATTGATAATAATAATTTTAACTTATCTCAATTCAATCATATTGAATTAAGTGAAAGAGATATTTTAAATTAAGAACACATAAACCAGAACAGCAATCTAGTACGCCATTTAGATGTCTGCCTGGGCTTGGATCGAACTCTGGTCTCATCGATATTATAACCGCAATTTAGGCGGTACACATATATCTCTACATTAAGATCAAAAATACGAAAAAAAATAAAAAATACCATTTATATCAAACACAACATTCATTAACAAAAATCTACGATTACATACATTTTAACCAATATTCACAAAGCAAATTACGCAAGCATTTCTCCTCTATGTACCAACATTACAAGATATTTCATAAAAGCGTAACATAACCCTAAGTTCATGTTCAAGACAAACAACAACAGCATTATCATGCGCCTAGGGGTACCAAGTACCCGTGAAACATGGTACAAGTTAAACATTGCGATAGGTACAAGATACCGTAGGCGATATAGGGAGGGTTAAGTTATTCGATAATTGTGTCAGGGTTAAATAATTGATGGAAATATTCATGACTTAAAATATGTTTATTCTTTTGTTTGAGCAGTAAGTCCTCTATATGGGTCATATGATGATTAATCATATAAAATTCATACAAAATTTAAGTATACGTATGTTACCAGTGATGAAAAATGTTGCTTTTTACCGCGTCTTTTTAAAAACAGCAGCAGTTAACACTGTTTAAAAGGGAGAAAAACGCATGGCAGTTTTATCACTTTAATCGAAGAAAGATTTTTTATAACTTATTAAAGTCAGGTTTACAAATCATCTATTTTTATTCATATCCACTTATTCGTCATGTCAAATATAGGAACTACGTAACTTTATATATGTAGTACCATTTTTTTACATATTTTATTTTCTGTTGTTGACGAGGGGAATCCTTTAAAAAGTACACGACGCCTCGGGAGCGATGCCGGGTTATGCGCGTTACCCCATCGGGCTCAGCTCGGGCGAGCGCTGCTCTCGCCGCACCGTCGCGTGCACGGCGGTATGCCACCACACATACCACTGTCCTTCCCGCGCCGCTAGACGGATGGTTAGAGCTCACACTTCAGCCATCCGCGACCCCGGAGCCCCCTTTTAGTCGCCTCTTACAACAGGCAGGGGATACGCCCTATTCTGGTCCCGGAACTACAAGGACAATGGGTGTAGTACCTATATAGGTATTTACGCCTGAGGTATATCTAATGGCTGACAAACAAATAATGAATAGGTATTCTACCAACTTCATAGACGACTGGGTCACATAAATTATTACCCGAGAAACAAAATTCGTCGTGACTATTAACGCAAACAAGCCTTAAATCCTTATCAATAACACCGTGAATGAACACGCATTACAGGGGTTTATTAACACTAGATACAGAGGTCGCTTTCGACGACCTTTCGTGTTTCTATACTAGGTTTTGTGAGAGGGTTTGTCTGTACCTAAATGGAAAAAAGTTAACAAACAAACCACAGATTTTAAATATCAAATAATGACTACATCTACAGGACTTTTACATATTGATTATTATTGTTTATTAATTTGCGTATTTTCTTATAATGGTCTATAAAATATAGCTTATGACAGCTGTACTTCTTCGGGTTTTTCTTTAAAGATAAAATAGGTAACTTTACACGTTTTCGTTGATTTTAAAAATTAAGGCTTAACTATGTACATAATGTAATTTTTATCTTCAAACTGGTAAGTAGGTATATTCTTACAAAAACCCAAAAATATTTGACTTGTTGATGTCTGTGTAGCTATTGTGTGTGTATATATAATATATATATGCTGCTAAGTTTGTAGCCAGCCATGTGTGTTATAGGTTTTATCCTGTAGTTCGCTCGCATTAACTAGAATTACTGACCGAGAGTAGATACAAATTAAGGTGTTTGTGAACGATCTAGATTGATTACGCTTTAGAAATCTAAGGTCAACTAAAGATACAAGTAATTTATTTAAACAATTAAACATTATCCGATTAACATTAATAATAAATTGTTGAAATACCTGCCCATTTATAAGCATTAAACATTATTTAAATATTTTAGTAAAAAAATTATATTTGCTTTCTAATAATTCTAATCACTCTCGCGCAAGATAAACTTAACGAACTTAAATTGAAATTATATTGGCTTCTATTAATCCTAAAATTAAAATATACAATGTTAATTAACTTATACATATTTCATACAATAATTCTAGTTAGTTCTCACGCAAGATCAACGAATCATTTTACGCTTTACCTACGTAAAATTATTGAGCTAAAATTTAAAAAAAAAACTATGTAATGAACAAAAAAAATCTACAATACTATGGGTAATATGAAACGAAAGTCTTTATATTGAATATTTACAGTGTTACTCACATGATTAACCAACCTATTATTACTCGAAAGAGATCTAGAATTCCCGAATACCGAATAATAAATGAGTACCTAGGTGTGGACGAAACCGCATGCCTTCAATAGTTTTTTTATATATATAAAATTTAGGTTGTAAATGCGTATGCAACCCACCTTATGGCAAGTGGCCACTACACACCCATGTCTTACCCGAGGTTGACAGATGCGTTGTTAGACCTGAGGACTAAGTTGGAACGCCTCGGATAAGTATGTCTCCCTTACTGAACCCTTATTCAACACCGTCCTATGTTTAATTTGTACACTATATAAAAACCAAGCAGATGGCGTCGGCCATCAGTTATTTCAAGGTTTCCGCTTCAATTTACTCGTCAAACAAATTTAACGAGCCAATCCATTATCAGGAGCGGCCGCCCATTGATGGGGTCATTAAAACGCGATTCAATTTTACTCCATAAATTAGAGGCCGGACAAATTGGGGCGCTAATATCACTTCCAATGAGCATTTTTGACCCTGTTTTTCTTACACGTTTGATTGTACGCGTGGGACGTTTTGCTCTTTGGATGTTTCGCTCTTTGTACTATGTGCTCTTTAAAAATTTTGCTCTTAAGAAAGACATTTTCGTTTTTGGCATTTCGTCTTGATACTTAATAAATGCTATTAAAGTTTTATACTCTTAAGAGAATTTGCTCTTTAGACATTTTGCTCCTTCTCTATGGTGTTTCAGCTTTAGATTTTGCGATTTTACATAAATTTACTAAAATTGTAAAATCAGTTCAGAAAATTGTTTGAGTACGATTAACTTCTAACCTTACCTTTCCTAGGAAAATGTTATACCTAACAGAGTTACATATGATTGATTCAAACGTAAAACTTATACATCATATTCCGTAACTAAGTAAATATAAAAGATCGAAGCTGTTTCCGCTCTTAGCCGTAAAAAGGAAATTCCGTTATAGGATGCATTAGCTTACGGTTACCTGTGGAAAACTATTTTCTACATATTTCCTACAATGTCTTTAGACTGATAGTTGTATGCAAGATTTATTTTTTTATAATACGAAAGTGGTCAACGAACTTGCAATCCACCTGATGGTAAGTGGCCACTGCCACTCGTAGGCGCCTGTGCACAAGCCTAAAAGATAACAATCCCAGCTCATGTTCAGTACATATCCTGAGGACTAAGTTGGAACGGCTCGGATAAATATGTTTCCCTTACCACAACCTTCAAACCAGAACACAGCAGCACTTAACACTGTTGTTATAAGGCAGATATACCTACCTATGTGTGGCGGTGATGCCGCTGGATTCGAATCACAAAGGATTCTACCATCATTAAAAGTGGTATCTATGTTCAATATCAGTGTATCTATGTCAGTTATTATTTGGAATGGGCGGTGACCGAAATAAACTTTAATTAATCGCTAAATTGTTAGTTGTTTGCCTCCAAATTATAATCGAAAACTAATGTTGAGTCTCATTCAAATGTACGCCATTTTGTATTATTCGTTATCATTTAAACATACTCATACATAATATATCTCACTTTTATGATCGAACACGTCTTGAATAAGTCATTTTTATAAATAAAAACCTTTTCTCTCTATTTTACGAATATTCGCCAAATCTAATTTTGACCATTATTTAACAATTTTTATTTTACTAAACTAGAATCAGTCAAAAGCTACCAAACCAAAAACCAGTACTAAACAAAAGAGAAACGGCACTGAACTGGTTGTCTTTGCCTATTCATATCCCAGATTTAAAAAAAACTAAACCAAAGTAACTATCTCAATAAGTAACAAGGTTTAACTTTTGCTTTAACATTTCTGTATGCAGTTCAACACTAAGACCACCTAACGAGATTAAGCTAAGTCCAGCTGCAAAACTAGGTGTTTTTATTATATTATAACACCTTAGCTCCTTGTTAGGCTTCTTTAACACTTTCAGCTATTTCCTGGTTTTAATAACCTGTAAAACACACTTTTGCAATAACCGCGTTTCATATTATGTAGGTTACACCCAGGAAGGTATGTAAGTTTATCTATAAAATTAAATAAAATTGAAGTGTCTGTTTCTAACTGCAAAATAATAACTTTTTATTCAATGCTTTGAAAGTACAGGTACACGAAACCTATAACAAAAATGCTTTTTTTGGCTGTCTATCTGTTTGGGCGAGGTAATCTTTAGATGGACCGATTTTGACGGGACTTTCATTGACAGATAGCTGAAGGTCGAAGACGTAACATAGGGAACTTTAATTTTTTAATAACGACAATAGCGCGCGCTCTACGCTTATGCGGACGCTGTCGCGAGAGCGCGGGATGTCACATTTAAATATGTAGGTACACCTTTTTACTTCTTTAACGCGGGTAAAACCGCGGGGAACACCTATTAGCATTAATAAGATCTCAATTTTTAGTGCACAATGAGACGTAAGACAATTAGAAATAGTGCAAAAGTGATTCACATGATTTGAGCTATATTATTTATTAGTAGTTCAGATGTAAAGTTATATAAAGCGTGTAAAAATAAATGTACGTGCTTTAGAATGGCCCCACTTCCTAAGCAGGCTGAATATCGCACCACTAGATTTTCAAAAAAACTTAGAAGCTGTTACTGTTATAATCAATAGTAAGAACTTTTAAGTGGTATATAATTATTATAATACTTATACTCAGGTAATTAAACTTGTTAGGAATGTAGTGCTCTATAGGCATCCTCTAAGCACGCGTTAGACGGTCTGCATGATCTACTCAACGTCAATTACACCAATTGCCGGCACTTCCGCTATTTGACACCGCAGTTATGACGTCACGTCACGATCCCGTTTCACTACCGCACTAGAATTACGTTGTATGAACTTAAATGGATATTCCATTTAAGTTCATACAACAATATGACGTGCGATAAACCTTGTGCAGTGTTTGTTATTATTTAATAATTAAAAATAATACTTGACTTTGATATACCTAGTAGATAAATATTTTTAATATATTTATCTATTAGGTATATCAAAGTCAAGTATTTTTTTAATATTAAATAATAAGAAATGATATAATAGATAAATATATTGACCTTAATATAATAGACAGATATTTTTAAATTATTCATCTATTTTATTAAAGTCCGTTAAAAATATTCTAGGATTCGATTTCTACTGTGTTTGAGTAGATTTGCTTTATTTATTATTTTTATTATTTATTAAACAACATATTTTATAATGATTCCTTAGCATCGGTAGATGAATACAATAGTATTTAATTTAAATTAAATAACACACTTTTTATTACATGAAAATTCGGATATTTGTGTATAAAAACCTTGAATTAACTATCTACAATCTAACATAAGTGCGTGTCTTTTCAAAAACTAAATAATTCAGGAATGAGGTCGAACCGTACCTAAGTACTAAAAGCAAATTAATTTCATCATCAAAGACGGTAAAAATCCTCGTCATTTCCTCTCATTGGAGCTCATTGGAGAAAAGAATAATAAATTGAAATTCCCGGCGTAGTTAAATCAAGACGGTTGTACGAGCGATCGTTAATAGGATGAAAGGGAACTTGCAATTGTTGGCTTTGTGACCTCCGAGATCAAATATGAGAGATCTCCACCGAATCTCAGGACACTTTAATTTATCTTTACGAAATTTGAAAAGAAACAGCTTTCTGAATTTGTTGATGAAACTCAAATTATAGGTAGAACTTTATGTTTGGGCGTATACGTTCGCCAGTAGAAGAATGTTTCAATAAAAAAACTCATTTTTAAAAATGAGATCTCTGATAATAAGAAGTAATTGTTTCATTTACCTAAATGAGTTTAAACAAACAATTAAGGAAAAAGTAGCTTTTTAAGTTTTTATGTAAATTACCGTAAAACCAATGTCATTACCAAACACCTCATTGAATTTGAGTGTTTTACTAATTAGAATTGTAACATGTTTTTAAACCTTCACATTTAAATTAAACCTCGCGTGTTTTAGTACTCAATTTGAAAACATTACCGTCACTTTCAGTGTGACAATTTAATGCGTACAATTAAAAAACAAAACGGTAAGGGTCTGACCTCACTTGTCTGCAAGAAAATGCTAACATAAAATATCATCACAACATGTACATCCAAATACGAGTATTTTAGGTAAATTAATTTAATGCTTGACTGAAAGTCTTTTTTAAATAGCCCGAAAACATTAGAACAAGGACGGCGATTGATAATCAATGATTAATAATCGAATATAAAAACGATATTTGTTTTTGTTTTATGCGTACTAATACCAATACAAAGCATCATACTATATTGTACTGATGTAATATTTACAGAACCCAGACATTTGTTTTATAATTTAACAATTAAGCTC
>DWPV01001448.1:0-20707 GCA_018251915.1 Urbanus proteus proteus
GATGATCTTAAGTGATCTACAAAATTAAGCAACGTCGGGCGCGGTCAGTAGATGGATGGGTGACCGCTGGTGGAAAATATTTCGTGCGCATTTCCATGCTTCGGAGGGCACATTATGCTGTCGGTCCCGATTGTTATAATTGTATAGCAGTCGTTAAACCTTGTCGGAGATCTTATGGGCGGATTGAAAACATCAGATACGGGTTGGCCACTAACCTGTATCCCCTCCAACAACTTGCATTGGAGCAGCGTGGTGGAGTACGCTCCAAGCCTCTCAGTTATGGGAGAAGATCTGTGCCCAGCAGTGGGACATAAAAAGGGTTGCGGCAAGATGAGTGAATAGAATGCTAACTAAAGATTTGTGTACAATTTCATCATCATCATCATCAAGCCATTATTGTACCACTGCTGGGCACGGGTCTTCCCTCATAGTGAGAGGGATTTAGGCCTTAGTCCACCCTGCTGGCCAAGTGCGTATTGGTAGATCACACATTTTTGAGAACTTTTTTTTTTAAGAACTCAAATGTGCAGGTTTCCTAACGATGTTTTCCTTCACCGTAAAGCAAGTGGTAATTAATTTTCTAATACCCACATAAATCAGAGGTGCGTGCCTGGGTTTTGAACCTTGGACTCCTCGATTGAGAGGCCAAATTTCAACCATTAGGCTATCACTGCTCTGCTGCTTGTACAATTTATAATCTGTTTTTTCCTCAGCTTATGCGAGACTTGTAAGGAAGATAAGCGTCGTATTCTCTTCAGTTTTCAAGACAAGAAGACCTATTACGAATACTGGTCCAGTGACGAGTTCTTCACTCCTGATATTGGTAACAAACTTTTATTACTTTCTTTAGTCACATTTTATGAATTTATAGGTACTACACTTTATATCGATGATAAATTGATTGTATTTTTAATACTTAAAGCGATTCATTACAAATATAAACTTCTCATAGATTAATTACAAGATACATCAATTCCTACCTTCCTTCCTTTACCTTAAGCAGAAGCGTAAGATATGCTGTGTTATGTATTTAAAGAGTGAGTATAATAGTAAGCTTCGATATGAGACACTTCCATTAATCATCGAGACACATATTCTACACCTAATCCTCATTGACTCAAATGTCATTAGGGGTCGGTCACAGATTTCTATTTAGGTATTAACTTTATCGTCAGGCATAATATGCTCGTAATGCAAAAGAAAGTTCAAGTATTTTATCCAAATACAAACTTATTTTTCTTTACAGTTTGCGCGTTCAACCCAAGCATACAAAGATCGTCAATCTACAACGGTAAGGACACCTGGCCGACTACCATCAGCAGTATCCTCAAGCTGAAGACACCCTTCATCATCAGCTCCTACTCCCTCAACGAGTTATACAGAGACATGAGGAGAATCAAGGAGTGCTCTGAACACTCAGGAGTTAGTTTTAAGACTGTAATTGACCCGAAAAGCAACCCTTTTGCCAGCGTTAGACCAGATAGAAACTTTATCACTGATGACGAAATTCCTCTGCTCTTCAAAAACCATTGCTTAGCAGTCCTGTGTGGTGTTTAGTGTGTTTTGATTGTTTCCTCCTGTATGACTTTTAATAAATGTTACTTACTTAATTTGGAGTTTTATTTTACATTATTCTTCAGGCCCTTAAAACTATAATCTTGTCTGGTGTGAATTACCAGTGTTCATGAGCAGTCCCTATTTCTCACCAGGTAGACTGCATGCTAATTTGCTTTATATGATGAAAAAATACTAAGACTAAGGCCTAAAATCCCTCTCACTGAGAGGAGACCCGTGCCGAGCAGTGGAACAATAACAATAATGGGTTGATGATGATGATGAAAAAATGCGTAAAATCGAAAATGTAAAGGATTGGATTGGATTTCCTTGGATTGGACGTCCTTGGATTTGACAAGCACAACTACCCACTGTACTTTGATAATAATCTCTTTATTATTGGTAAGTGGTTCTTAAAAACTGAACTTAATTATTATGTAGCGATCGATATGCAAACTACATAGTAAATCCACTTTTTCATATACATTTATATCTTATAGAAAAAGTATCGTTTCCCACTAGGATTTTTATTTTAAGGATACATTGTGTTTTGGTTATTTTTTCTTGAAAATATTTATATATTATTATAGTGGTCTTGGAATAGAAAACATCATTTCCTTCCTTCATTTATAACTGATCCTATAATTTTATTAAAAGTAGTACTTACTGAGTTAAACAACACAATAATCGTTAACATCAAAATATATTTCTCATCATTGCTTATATTTACAGTACGTGTAATATTTACAAAAATATCTAATTGTATATCACAGATAGCATTACATATAATAACATCAGCACAGTACACTTTTGTGATTAACATAAGAATTCCCAAAGTTGAAGCACAGTTACACACACAAACCAGAAGCGACACACACACATTTATACACCCAGAAGAAGTAGAAAATATAAATGAAGGATTTTGACACAATCGCCCTGTTGACGGTTCCGTTTACCTAGACAGAAAAAGGTTAATTCATATTGGTATCCCAGAAGCAAGAAGAAATTAGGTAAGAATTGTCGCAACATATAAACATGGATCACAAGCCGAAACTATGGACAAAAGTTCTCTAAGTTGCACTAATATTTAAATTATTTGTGACACCTAAAGCAGTTGAATATAGATTTTTATCTCAAAAGCGTGATATTGCTGCATATAGGTACAAATGTATGTGAATTGACCTACTTGATTCCATGTAGTTAAAAGATAACAAGACATTGACTAACTACCATGTAGTTGCTTACTAAGAGGGTAATTTGTAGTGTCCGACCGAGGGCTAATTCTGGCCGAAGGCGAAGCCGATTGTTCAGCAATCACGGCACCTTCGGCCGAATCCGATGCCGAAGGTTTGAAAAATTTAAGAAATTCAGGTTCAGATTGCCTAAAATTATAACTAGGTGAAAGACATAAATATTTATTTGTCAAAAATTACGACATTGTGATATACTTAATTAAATTTCTGACACAAATGGCTGTGTAAACCCACCATGGACTGTGCGTGTGTCTTTCGAGCTTCAACATCTCCGTCACAATATCCCGGATTTGCGACAGTTTGTTCAATTTCGGTGCTTTTTAGAAACCTTCGGCTTCGACCTTCGAAGGTGCGATTTTTGGCCGAAAGTGGCCGAAGTCGAAGTCGAAGCCGAAGCTTCGGTCGGACACTAGTAATTTGTACAAACTGAGGGGTCAATAATTGGTAGCTGGTCAAGACTTTGAAAATTTGTAACACTATCCTATTTTAACGGTAAAAACAGTGCAAAGCTAAACACAGCAGACATAAGGTTATTGCTAATTAAGGTGTGTCTAAATTAGAATCATGCACAAAAACAACATTATTAGTAACAATAACAAAGAAACAACGCAACAAAAACATAACATTATTAAGTTTAGATAATTAGTTTTAAATAAGTTACAGTAACAGAAGCAAAAGTATATTATGGATAGTCATTAGACGCATGCACGCTTAAAATAGATGTGCCAATACTTCGCAACATTGTTTCACTGCCGATAATAGTAGATTTAAGAAAAAAAACATGCTACATACATACTTCTAGGTATTAGAAATGAAATAGATTCAACTGAACGTTATAAATACATAAACTGTAATCTTCACAACATTGTTGTAGTGATGATTGGTGGTAACTACAAATCGGTAGTGAAAAATATAAATACTTTTATTTCTGTTACTATAATATGTAACATTAAAAATTGCTTTTAGTTAAAATATGGATTCATTATTCCGCATTAAAATGACTGCAATTATTTTGTTTGACCAATGACATACAAGTTAAGTAAATACAATAACTATGAATACTTTTAACCTTTTGAAATATTTATTCGTTGTTTTTCGTGCCTTTACGTGCTCTTTCGTTGTTGCACATCATCATCATCACTACATAGTATAAAACAATGTCGCTTTTCGCTGTCTGTCCCTATGTATGCATAGATCTTTAAAACTACGCAACGAATTTTGATGTGGTTCTTTTAGTAGATAGAGATTTAGAGATTCAAGAGGACGTTTATAGGAGCAGAGGTTTATATAATTTAACGCGTGCGGAGCCGTGGGCAAAGGCTAAATTAGATTTTAATATTTTGCACGTAGATTTAGGCAATCCTTATTCCGAAATGATAAATGGCACTGTAAATTTACTAAAATAAAAAGCTTTTTTAACCGACCTTTTTTAAAGTAGGGCAACAAACTTATTAAAAAAAAGCCACAAAAAACAGAATCCACTACTTAATACTAACATCTTAATTATATATTAATTACTATACGGATAAATGCTAACATATCATTTAGTTATTTACAGAGATTATTAGAAATGGCTACATATATTAATATCTACATACAGACCAGTGCAGATAATTTTAAATTGAAACTGATGAAAAGGGTAAAAATATAACGCAAATATAGCGATAATAATAAGAACATAAGCAGTTATATTTTTCTCGCTTACCTTTCTTAATGAATCGGTTGATACATATCTTATAAATTTTTTTATTAGAAGTTTCAAATAAAATTCATTAAAAACCATTTCCACTCCAAAGTTTTGCCTACTTATTATCTTTGTATGTGTAATTTTATTTACGCTATACTTTCTACTCTTACCAATAGTTTTCATGCTGTTAATTTTCTGTTAATATTATTTGTTATCATTTTTTGTCAATATTACCTGCACTGGCCTAAAACATCAATACTACACTATATCTAAGACTACAGGTACATTAATAATGCTATGATATGTAAATAACCTCCTGCTCTGGTCCACTATAAAACTGGGTAGAATTTAATTCTACCAATGAATTACTAAGTTTCATATGCGCTTTCTTAACTTTCTTCATAGCATCAGTACTTTCTTTAAATTCTCCACTATTTTGTGTTGCAGTTTCTGTACTTTCAGAATTTGTACTGTCTTCTATATTTATAAAACTGGAAATTAATTCTTCTTTCTCTGTCGTACCTTCTAAATTGTCTATTATTACGTCTTTATTCAAATTATATGAGTAATTAGACACTAAATTCAAATACTCCGTAATGCCATCTGTAGTATCCACAGCTTCATCCGTAGTACTTTCTTTGGTATGATCTATATTATCATCTCTGCCAAAGTCTACTTTATCGTCTATACTATCAATTGGAGTGTCATCTATTGTAACAAATGTATTACTATTTATGTTACTATCTATCGTACTGTCTTTGGTAAAATCGGTATTATCATTTATGTTACTGTATGTACCATCTATACTATTATTTATTTTACCATCCATAGTAACATCTTTGGTAACGTATGGATCTATGTCTGTGGTACCATCTACGTTTATGTCTATTGTACTAACTTCGGTTACATCAGTACTATCATCCGTGTTAATTTCTGGAGAAACATCTTTGGAAGTATCTGTAGTATCATCCACGTTACTATCGATACTAAATTTGGTAATATCGGTGTTATCTGTGTTAACATATGTAATACCATCTTTGGTAACATCTGTAGTCCCATCTTTAGAAACTTTGACGTTGCCAATTGTATTAACATTTTCTGTATCGTCTATGGTAACATCCGTAGTACCATGTGTGTTTAAGTCCGCTGTACTACTGATGGCAATATCTATTTTATCATCTGTTTTAACACCTATGGTAACATCTGTAGTGCTATCTAAGTTATCATCTGTAATATCAAGCATTGAAACATCCTTACTAACCTTAGTATTATCCGTAGTAACATCTTGACTATCTTCTGTACTATCAAATTTCACATCCTTAGGATCAAATAATGTTTCGTCACTGAATAATGGAATTCCCTTTTCAGTGATGTAGTTAGTAAACTCATCACTATTTGTTAGAGTTACAGTAGGGACTTCACTTTCACTGACTGTGGATTGATCATCAGTTTCTATTCTATTTTTGTGTAATAAGTTTGATTCACTAGTCAATTCTTGTTTACTAGTTACATTAAAATTCTCAAGTGGATTTTTTGTGACTATGTTACTTAAGAATGGTTGTTCAGTTACTAAAATAGAATTATAAGTAGACGTAGGTATGCTAGCAGCCGTGGCATTAAACTGTGTTGTATTTTCTATGAAAGTTGTTTCATTTTGAAGCAAGTCCTCAGCTGTTGAACTGGTATTTGTGTTACTAATCATGTTAGCATATATAAGACCATTCATAATGATGTCTATAAGTAAACTATCATTAAGACTTGTAATCATCTGATTATCCACTTCTGTTTCGTTGTATTCACCGTGTTTTATTAATTCTTCTTCAACGAACTGAGATATTTCTTGCGAATAATTTTTAGGTGGCTTCCAGGGAGTTTTTGGATCAATTGGTATAAATCTTGTGTTTACTACCGTATCGTTTTCCATACTGACATTTGGTTTAAATGTTGATGTAACATTTACCGTAGGAACTATCTCATCATTACTTATTTTATTGGTATCTTTAGTATATTTGGCAATAGTTGGCCCCAGTACATTTTTCACATAACTAAGTAGCTTCGTACATTTGTCTAAAGTGTTGACGTCATTCGAACTTCCCCAAATAATCAAGCCTGAAGCATTTGAATTGTACAATTCCTTCAGTGCTGCAGACAAATCCACCTGAAATTATAAATAATTTACAAATTAATGTTAGTCATATAATTCTTCCGTGTATACGCGAAAAAATCAAGGAAACGCTTAGCAGCATCATCCTATGTCATATAGATATATCAACATATACATCATATAAATACATCAACAGTATCAATGCCCACTGTGGCTACAAATATGCAAGCCAGGCATGGTGACTACTGACAAAAAACCTTAGGGGAGACATAAGTCCATCAGTGGACCACCAAAGTTAGGTGGACTTAATCATTATTTACATACATAATTTTCTCACCTGACTCAAAAACCCTCCTTCACGGTACCGGAACCAAAAGTAGGGGAGTACCAATGACATCTTACTTTTCACCCGACGAGCCTCTTTCACTCTTCCCCGGATGAGACCGGCCAAGTTACGTGTAGACAGACTCCGGGAGCTGTACACTGAAGGGAACAGAGCTGAGCTTTCTGCCCACAGCCAGTAGGTACTGAAAAGTAGAAAATTTAATATGAAATTTGATAAATTAGCCGATAGTAGTGTCTGAACGAAGGTCGATTTCTAGCTGAAGCAATAGCCGATTAGTTGGCTATGCCACAAATTCCGGCCGAATCTTAAGGTTAAAGAAATCAAAGTAATTCAATTCCAGAATGCCCAAAAGTGAACAATCTATACAAATAAATAAAATTGAAGTGTCTGTTTGTGATTTCAAAATAACAATTTTTGATTTAATGAATATGAAAGTATACACCATACCTATAACGAAAATGCAATTAATTTTTTTTTGTCTGTCTGTTTGGCTGAGGTAATTTTCTAAACGGTTTTACCGATTTTGACGGGACTTTCATTGGAAGATAGCTGAAGGTCCAAGGTGTAACATAGGCTACTTTTATTTTTGAAAAATCCATTGGCGCGCGCTCCATGCGCATGCGTGCACCGTCGCGGGACAGCGGGATGACATTTATGTTTAAATATGTATTCTTTTTTACTTTTTAAGGCGGTTGAAACTGCGAGGATCAGCTAGTATTAAAATATAAACATATACGTACTCATTATTTTCCTTCTTGACATTGTCTGCACAATTTTCCATTAATTTTGTTGGATCCATATTGAAGCAATATGGGAATCCATAGTAACCCCATAAAGCGTTTGGACGCATCTGCTTCGCTATGGAGAGTGTTGTCTGCATGAAGGCTCTCGCTTTTGTCTCGTATCGCTGCTTCGCCTGGAAACATTTTTAAAGGTGACATAACCCTTTGTAGTTGCACTTTAGAGGTACCATCGCCGTACCTATTAGTATCTTATAACAGAAATATCAAGCGGTGCTGTGGTCTCGTTTGGATGTCGCGGTAAAGGATTGGTACATAGGTTTTAATTTAGTTCTCAAAGATAAAAATCACATCAGGGATCTGTAACCAAGATTGCTTTGGGCGTTATAAAACTAGGCTTAATTATTAAGATTCAAACCATCAGAATAATAGGCAAAATTTTGTACATTTTTAACCGACTTCTCAAATGAAGGGCGGTTATACACGAGTATATACCTCTCTATACCTATATAGACTCCTCCCTAAGTTAAGCCACAAATACGTTGCTATAGCACTAGACTGAAATGCCTCGGATAAGTATTACTCGCTCCAGTACACTATAATGCATAACACTGCTGTTGATAGGCGGAAATAGGACGATTTTAATTGTGCTATGACTATTTTAATGAAACAAGGTACCAAATAACAGATTACAGCAATAGACCAGATAGGCGTAGCGGATACCACATGATTCAATGATGGTAAGTGTTACGCAATGTTGCCGGGGATGTTGCGTAAACATTTAATTAGAGCACACTTCGTGGTCACACTTGTTATTGATGTTGGACAAACTTGGTTTTATACGACAGACAATAAACAGAATACGTATAGGGTCACCAGACAGTATGAGCTACGTCTTCAAAAAAAATCTTGTAAAGAATCTACTTTGAATAAAATATTTTTATTTATTTATTTATAATCATTACAGGTTAAGGACCTAAAGCTATAGAGTAGCATAATTATCAATATTATTATAAAAATAATTTAAATTAGCATAAACATAATAAAAACTATTACATGTAACATAACACATATAGCGTTAATTTTAAGAACTCACTCTTTTTGATTTTGATATAGTAAAGTATTTTTGGATGATTATAGGAAATAATACAACTGTTACTGATAGAAATGTGTGACCCATTCAATGCAAGTAATGCACAAAACTAATACAACCTTTTAAATATTAAATGAAATATATAAGTTGTAAATCTATTCACAAAAAATAAAAAGAATCAAATAACTTAAACAAAGAATTCTAATTAAATATGAAATAATGATTAGAAATTTAAATTTACATGTATTATCCTGTGAGAAATAAGGAACTTACGAAGCTTCATATATTTAAATTCATCAAGTTGTATAGGTTACAGCCTGTACAAAAGTAATAAAGACATAGATACATACGAGTATATACTTGTATATTACACATATCCCTTCGTAGCAGTAAAGTAATTAAACAATCAAATAGTACCATTCTCAACAAGTGACCCTATAAATTGAGATGTATTAATAAAAGGGAACTGTGCCCCAATTGATGCGATTGCGCAATTAAACAAGCACAAGATTTGATACTCATCTCCTAATGATGCTGCGTTTGTAATTAAGGTCTATGAGATTCGTAAAGGCTGAGGCAAGTTCTTAGAACATATTGCCCTATATTTCGTTGAAAGGGACATAAATACTAAAAACGCTGTTTATGATTGTATGAAATTTGTTTTCTACATTTTTATACGCGCAAACTATAATACAAAGTATTCCAAATATTTAACACCAATTAGATAGCCCACTGGGGGTTTTTTTAGAGAGATGTCTATATAACGAGCCTTCTGTCCTTTCATTGTTCTAGCTTTAAAAATTTAGCAGGAAAGAAGAATCTTTGGCCTATGTAAAATCCTATCCAAAAGGGATACCTTTTGGATTGGATTTTGGAATCCAGGGATTGATCACAGACTTCCAAAAGCTTGTTACCATCCATGCCTGCTTGATACTTCAATATTATAAAAGTAGTCAACTACTCTAGGGCTATATGGCTATCAAATCAGTCCTAGTTATTCTGAAATAGATATGTGGTCTTCTGTCATACCTCTGCCTGAATCCACTCCTTGGGCCACCACCAATGCAGCTTCTTTTCTATCTCATAGGATACGTCCTTGTAAGGCACAAGAACGCCAAAGTTCTGCCGGAAGATTGGTCTCCACGATTCGAAGTCTATTATTCCCACTCCTGAAATAATAAATGATTTAAATCATCATAACTTGTTCGATACGATAAAAGGAGAAAAGACATTTTAATTAATTGTGGAAGTAGCGAGCATGCAGTCATCTGATGGTAAATAGTCATGAACATCTGTAACCAACCTTAAAAAAGATCACAGTCTTACCTGAGGTTGGTCAAATATGCGTTGCCATTCCTGAGAGCTGACTTAGAAAACATCGTATAAATATGTAAATTAAAGTGTTTTATCAATGAGAAAATTAAGTATAACAATACAAAGTATTTAATTTTATATTAAGAATTTTATTGTAAGCTTATTCTACAAAAAATATCTTGCTTAATTGATTAATTAACAAGTAATAAATTATTAGGCAAAAGTGTTGCACAAGGATCAACACTAGGACCACTTTTTATCTGCTTACAATATGTTAATTACATTATTAAATTGTACCGGTTACCTACTTAAAAAAACGTATACCTACACGATACATACATATAATTTGATACATAATTGCTATGAGCCTATGAGTGATCTCACTGAGCAATGCAATCATGTGAATTGAACATTTAATTTCCGCCTTTTATACAAATTGATAATATATCTGTCAATGATACACAGATTCATTGTCAACTGAGTTCATTGATGATGATAATAAATAAACTAATAAAAATATTGTCAAGTGTGGATTGACAGTAGTAGCTTCCGTGTCAGTTTTAATAAATAGTTGAATAAATAAATTCATCCTTTTGAGGTGCTGCGAGACTCAGGCCTCCTGTAATGGGAGTTGTTGCCAATAGTGACCGCGCCTAACATGCGTGTTGGTAACCGCAGTGTTTTTTTTTATATAATGGAAGTAGCAAATGAGCATGCAGTCCATCTGATGATAAGTGGCCACTGCCACCCATGGATTTCTGTAATCAACTCTAGATAACATCATAGTCCTGCCTGAGGTCGGCCACAGAAGTGTTGCTACTCCTGATGACTACGTTGGAACGCGTTACTGCTATTATAAGGCGGATGTAGGAATGGCGGTGGTGTCGCTGTAGTCGAACTACAAATGGCTCTACCACCTTTAGAACACGGGAAGAAAAAAAGGAAAAAGCTGCTGATCTGAACTTGGATGTTCTTTAGTCGCCTCCAACGGCATAGACGCAAAAAGTTCATGCGTCATTTGTTGAACGTTTCTGGATAGACCGAAAACTACATCGCTAAGCAAATAGTCATAGAACAAGTTCCTTAGTTTGTTTACTCACAGATCAATTAAAGCCTGTTAACACCACTTAGCTTCTAATTAGTATAAATTGTTACGTCGAGAATCGAACCCGCATACAATCTGACCTTGTTAAAGGTTGTCGTAACACCTTCATACTATGATTTATAGAAATACGCTTTAGTGTTTGTTTATTATTGCAATTTAGATAAAACAATGGACTCTTAGATTTTCTTATAATATAAAAATAGCAAACGAGCATGAGATCAAAGTTTTACCTGAGTCTTAAGCGCTGCTGAGGTCTGGTTTGAAGGGTGTAGTGAAGAAGACATACTTATCCGAGGCGTTCCATCTTCGCCTTTAACCAAACCTCAGGTAAAATATGGTATTATATGATGATGATGATATGATATATGATCTTATCTGTGGTAGATTACAGATGTCCATCGGCACTTACCATCTGGTGGACTGCAAGATTTTTTTTGTAATTCTTAATTTTTTTGTCTGACATCACCCGTGTCTGACACGTTTTGTGTCTGAATATGTAAAATTCAATAACACTGCTATTATAAGGCTGACACACACAATGATACCATTAAAACATAAACATTTGCATGCAATTCTTTTCCGATCTGTTTCGCAATGTTTATTTACAAGTGATTGGACTTTGAGCTGCATTATGAAACGAGATCCGAGTTACATAATCTACAACCTACATAGCTTCACCACTTCCTTGGTAAAGTACATTACATTGCTAGCTGATCCCCGCGGTTTCACCCGCGCTTTAAAAGTAAAAAGGAATACATATTTAAACATTAATGAAATCCCGCTCTCCCGCGATGGCGCGCATATGCACTTAGAGCGCGCGTTAATTGATTTTTCGAAAATTAAAGTAGCCTATGTTACGCCTTAGACTTTCAGCTATCTTCCAGTGAAAGTCCCGTCAAAATAGGTCCAGCCGTTTAGAAAATTACCTCATCAAACAGACAAAAAAAATATAATTGAATTTTCGTTATAGGTATCGTGTATACTTTCATGTGCATTGAGTAAAAAAATGTTATTTTAAATCACAAACAGACACTTCAATTTATTTGTATATTTTGTACTGATAACTGATAACTGTGTTAGTTTTTAAAATACTATTCCTTTTCTTCGTTTGGAAGTCGTAGGGCTAAGGGTCAACTTCTTAACCTCTTAAAGGACAAACTTCTAGGAGATGGGCAGTAGCTTCTCCCTGATTATTTATTTATACTGATAAGCTAAGATTTATTTATACTATGCCGCGTTGTTGCTATTTAAAAACACCACTCCCTTTTTCCATTGGATGTCATAAGAGGCGACTAAAGAACGGAATCCAGGTTCAGAGCAGCAGCATCTTCCTGTGTATCATCAACACTCACTACAGTCACCAACACACAAGACAGACGTGATGACTATTGCCAAAAACCCCATTATTAACTTACTAATAAAAACGCTTCCACTCATAGCCCCACAGAAGGATTTTCCTCTGTCGTGGGTGCCAACACACATACATGAATACACAAACACCCAGACCTAGAACAGAAATCTAAATTTATCATTTAGATGTCTGTCTGGCCGGGAATCGAACCCGGGACACATTGCGCGACCGGTATGGTAACCGTTCCGCCACGCCGGTCATCAAAATTTCCAAAAATAATTTAATAGTAACGGTACTTGGAAAACTTACCATTAAAATTCTTGTCAGGTATATAATCATCTATATGCGCCTTGAACTTTTCAATATGTAGATTGATATCCCCTTCCTGTGGGACACCACCGTTCCTGAACTTGATCTCACCACTGGAATCATTCTTCAACAACGCCGGGAATAAACCCGGATCGTACAAAATAGTGATCTTTTCTCCCTTGAAGCTGTCATTCTTGTTTTGGATGATGCCAAACTCTTCGACGTCGAAGGGTATCTTCTTGGACTTGCACTGCATCGTGGGTACGTTCCAGTAGACCCGGAAAGGCCTCTTGAAGTCCCGGGGAGGGTCCTCTGGCATCTCGATCACGTAGTAGTTGCTGGAATGGGAAGAATAGGTTACTGTCATTTCATTTGTTTGTACTTTGAAGGTCCGAACTTTTTTTTTTATGATCGACGTAGCAAACGAGCATGCAGTCCACCTAGAGGTAAGTGGCCACTGCCGCCCATGGACATATGTAATCAACGCCAGATAAGATCAAGGTCCTGAGGTAGACCTGGAACGCCTCGGATAAGTATGTCACCCTTACCACACTCTTCAGACCAGAACACATCAGTGCTTAACACTGCTGGTATAAGGCAGAAATAGGCGTGGCGGTAGTGCCGTCGGAGTCGAACTACATAGAGTTGTACCATCTTTAATTAACCGACTTGCCTAAATCATACCCGATCTACAAAATTAAGCAACGACGGGCACGGTCTGTAGATGGATGGGTGACCGCTAATGATGGATGAGCGCTTCTGTGCTTTGAAGGGCTTGTCAAATTGGCCAGGTTTTCATCATTTGTCACGATGATTTAATTTGTATCTTCACCGTCCCATAAAAACGACAGTACAAAGGTAATTAACCCAAAGACATTAACACGAAATGTAATGTCATTGCTCTCTATATTACTATACATATTTTTTTGTGAGAAGAATTATTATACAATTATTTATGATACAATGAGTAATTAAAATTAATTGTAGTCGCTCTAAATAACGATGTAAATGGTCCTTAATTAGAGATCTATAATCCACTCAATATTGAAAAGACGCATTAAGACGCTTGCTACAATTATATCCCCACAGTAGAATTTTCTCCTGTGTCGTTGGTGCCATGGACACTTACAATACACAAACACCAAGACCAGAACCGAAATCTAAATTAATTTTTCAGATATCTGTCTGGCCGGGGATTGAACCCGGGGCGCGCCATACTACGATGACCAATCCGCCGCGGTAGTCGTCATTTGGATTGAAAGGGATTTGTGAAGTCTGATCTGTTCTTAGCTAAAATGATAGATTAAACCCTAAACTCATTATAAGAGTACCCGCAAACTGCAGACTTTTTATCGGTCGATAGTTGGGTTTTCTTAATCAGCACGGAGAGGTATGCACATGCGTATTACAGCGATTTAGTATCGGCCGATAAATGCATACCTCTCCATACTGATTGAGAAATAGGCAACTATCGGCCGATAAAAAGTCTGCAGTTTGCCGTTATTCTAACAGTAATGAGTTGACGGTATTATCTTAAACTTATCTACTCGTATGTGTTACCTAAACACCATAATCGGTGTTTACTTAACACATTATTTGCACTAATTTTATCGCTATCATTCGCTTTAATCTATAAAATGTCTTAGTTAAAGTTTACTTAGTTTATTATTGCAACATACGACGTATGTAAAGAAACATAGATTACAAAGATATATGTAGCATGGTAATAGATAAATTCGTTGTACTTCTTCATTTTTAATTTACCATCCTAGTAATTCGACGGCAGCGGCACCATCGTCACACCTATTTCTACCTTATAACCTTATAGGGCTGCTTTGTTCTAGTTAGAAGGGTGTGGTCAGGGAAAAATATTTATCCGAGACGTTCCAACTCAGTCCTCGGGGATAGCAAAGCATTTTGTACCACCACATGTAAGACGGTTTTTATCTAGGGTTAATTACAAATGTCCATGGGCGGCAGTGGCCACCTACCATCAGGTGGATTGCATGCTTGTTTCCTACTCACATAATACAATAAAAACTATAAAACGTTACAGATATTTCCATTGATATATAAGTTTTTGTACACAAAATAATTAAAGAACACGAATAATATAGATACATAGTACAAAGAGCTGCTTAGTTCAAAATGAAATTTCTAATGCGTTTTTAGCTGGGTGTAGTTATTATTTAAGTAACACAATTATGATATTTAGTACCCCACGGTTTCACCCGCGTTAAAAAAGTAAAAAGGAATACATATCAACATTGGCAACACCCCACTCTTCCGCGCCAGCGGCTGCAAGCTTTTTTCCATAATCAAAGTAGCTGATATGTTATTCCAGATCATAATCTATCTCTCTAGCAAATTTCATCCAAATTCGTTTAGCCACTCTAAAGTTATAGAGTAACAAACATCCATCCATCCTCACAAACTTTCAGCTTTATAACATAGTAAGATTTACCAAGAAACGTAAAACCACGGCTAGTCCGGCCACACAATACGGTCGCCTTGACATTGTCATTCAAACGGAACCATCAATTGCTATGCAATGCGTATGCGCAGGTTTTATTATGAATGGGAATTGTTTGTCTGTACGCGAAGAAACTTTAAACTTTGCTTTCTTTTTTTCGAAATTAGATATAGTAATGATATAATTGATTGTTGTAGAGTTCCGGGTTCAGTTCCCGGCCAAGCAAATATTCTGAATCTAATATGTAATCCATGACACTAGTGATGTGCCAAGCATTCGTATCCGTATTCAAAACGCCGGAAAAAAATTAGATTTTTAGCGGATCATTAGAATAATTTTGGTTATTAAACAAAATGTGTGTGAAATTCTAAGTGTAACTATAAATTTTATACTTTAACATACCATAGGTATTACTTTTATTTCTTAAAACCACATATTTGACACATTTAAACTGCACCAATTTCATTATTTTAATTATTTACTATAGTGATCGATGGATCTGATATCATCATCAACCCATTACTGTCCCACTGCTGGGCACGGGTCTCCTCTCAGTGAGAGGGATTTAGGCCTTAGTCCACCGCGCTGGCCAAGTGCGAATTGATAGACTTCTCACACCTTTGAGAACTTTTTTTTTAAGTACTCTCAGATGTGCAGGTTTCCTCACGATGTTTTCCTTCACCGAAAAGCGAGTGATAGTTAATTTCTAATACGCATATAAATCAGAGGTGCGTGCCCGGGATTTGAACCTCGATTGAGAGGCCGAGTTTCAACCATTAGGCTATTACTGCTCACTAGTGTAATGAGGTGCTAAATCCCTCCGAGGTTCCAGGTTTCACTCCTATTTCCGCCTTATAACAGCAATGTTAAACACTGCTTTGTTTTGGCCTTCAAATACAGTTACTTGCAAATTCATAACAATTGGTAGTCAGTTTTTTTAAACCCAGTTCTTGCTTTATCTTGTTCAAGATCGATACCTATCTACGCCATTATCTTTGAAATGCCGATTACTATCTGCAGCTTATCACAGGTACTGATTTGAAGATTAAATAAATAATAAATAAATAAATAACGCTTCACACTCATAGCCCCACAGTAGGATTTTTCCTGTGTCGTGGGTGCCATGGACAACACATAAGACAAGGACACACACCCAAACCAAGAACGGAAATTTAAACTCGTCGCCATCCGGGTCGTCAATAATAATTACTAATTTGATATGCAAAAGTGGTAAAACCTTTAGAGATACTCAGGTGTCACAACAGCAACGTCTTTTTCTGATTAAATATTTATGTCAAGCGCTATTGTATTCTGTGAAGGGTGTGACAAGGAAGACACGAGAGAGAAACTTAATACTCAAGGGTGATAACAAATTTGTGGTCAACTTCGGGTTGCACCTTTTGAAGATTAGAATATTCACAGATAACATTGGCCAAATATTCAGTGGACTACTTCTATTTAAATATTCACTACTTCTACTACTACTACTACTACTACTTCTACTTCATTAAAAAAAAAACATAAAATTATCTATTCGGCACATGTAAATATCAACAGTACTATAACAAACTATGCGTGTTTGAATAAAGGCGTATGTTCTATAAAATCTTATATTAATAATAATAAAATCAGAACATGTTTAACAAATTAAATATATAACAAATCATTTTCAGGTTAAGAAGTTAGAATCAGAGCGTGACCAATGGAAAAAATGCATGGAACCTTTAAAAAAGAAGCTAAGAGAAGTAGAAGAATCAGAGTCCGGTATGCGGATATCTCTAGAGAAGGCTGAGAGGGACGCTGTAACGCTTAAAGCGCAGAATACTAATCTGGTGGCGATGTATGGGAAAGCTGATGCGGAGGCTAAGAAGTCTGAGGCAGCGTTTAAAGCGCTGGATGCTAAATTTAAAGTAAGTTTTACAAAAATGTATTTTTTTTTGTTGAGATAGGTACAGTTAAAATAAACCTCGTACTTAGATTAATTACGTTAGATAGCGGTATATATGTACTATAATAGGTAACAATACATTTATGTAAAGATTTTTAAATGTTCATTTTAATATTCTTTGAAATAAACCGAAGTACAGTATGTATATGATCATTGTTCTACTTTCTATCACTTGTCAGTTTTCATTATTGAGCTTAGAATTTATAGTCAGTTAAGCAATAAATGGGACTAATGTATTAAATTTCACTTGTGCTTTTTCATAAGTTATGAATAAGTTAAAATAAATTAAATAAAATTTAACTTATTACTTTTTGCAAGTGCACTCCTTTCATTTATCATAAAAGAATATGCATTAAAAACTGGTAAGTCATATGTACAATGGATTATAAACAAATCATACATTCTTTCCGCAGAAAGAAATCGAGCAACTTCGCAAGATGAACAAGCAACTGGACGAGGACCTGAAGAGCCACCGGGAGCTGTCCAAGAAGACGGAAGTGAGCTTCATGGGGGACCTGGAGGTGATCAGGAAGGAGCTGACGAGGGCCTGCAAGAACAACCAGGAGATGGAAGTCACCAACAGTGAGCTGAAGGAGGAGGTATGTACAATTATATGGAGTTTTATGGATTAAAAAAGATAGAGAGAGAGAGATAGATAGATAGAGAGAGATAGATAGATAGATAGAGATAGATACATAGATAGAGAGAGATAGATAGAGAAAGAGAGAGAGAGAGAGAGATAGATAGATAGAGAGAGAGAGAGAGATAGATAGATAGATAGAGAGAGAGAGAAGATACAACAGACAGAGTGATTGTTTATTGTTGTGATGATTCGGAAAAAGATGAAAGGATAATTTAGGGAAGTATTAACATCTCAAAGTTTTCTATTTTATTTGTTTTAACTCTTTTGGATATTAAAAGCGAAATCTATGAAAATAAGCAAAGTATATATTAAATGGGTGTAATAAGAATGCTCTCTAAAGGAATTTAAAATGATTTGTAATTTGTAAATATTACGTGTTTGCTTTTGGTGTTTTATAAGTAGTTATTATGAAATTCGTTGTACATATTATTAATTTTAGTTGTAGCGTGGAATATTAAATTAGTTAAAAAAAGTTATAGAATTATTTAACAAAAATGAAAACTTAATAGAAGTTATCTTTTATTAATTGAAATTTAGCACTATTAAAGCAGGTTAATAGGAATGGGAAAGTTGCTTAGCACTTTATAATATAATAGTTTATAGACTCGCATTATTTATTTTAAAAATGTACGAAACTAGTCACAATTAAAACTAAAAAATATTTTTACGATATAGGATGCATATTAAATTGAGATTTCAGTGTAGTGGAGTAGTCAGTAGTAATAGGCTTCTGTATTATTGTGTGGCAAGTAAGTAGATGCTTATACGTGTGGTAGTTAGGCATTAGTTTAAAAACCATTTAATAGCGCTTAATAATGTTGATATAAAATATTTAAACTTTTAGCTAAGTATTGGGTTTAATTAAAGTAGATAGAATTGCTGTATTAGCGGTTTTAGAAGCTTCATCGAATTGCATTTTTTTTCGTTTTAAAATCTTTTACAGTATACTTTTGAAATTGTTCTTTAATTATACCATCGACTGTTTTAAAATTTTATATCAACAACGGCTTTGCACCCGCTTTACTCACTTGCATGTTTGCATGTTTCACGGTTCCGGCACACAATTTTCAAAAGCGCATGTTATGAAAATATTTTAAAACAGGTGATTTCTGTAAAGGAATTCACCTATAAGTGACGTGTACATATGCATGGAGCGTCTTCGAGAAGTTCTAAGAAGGCGTGTGTTCTCAGGTGGAATCTCTGGAAAAGCAGCTAGCTTTGACGCAGAAGGCTTTAACGCAGTGCAAAAGGAAGTGTGACGAGAAACTGAAGACGATTAGCCACGAGCTGTCCATCAAGACGGAGGAACTCGAAGAGTTGAGGAGCGAAACCATAAGGCAGTCTTACCACGCGTCTCGAATAGACTTAAAGCCGGAGAGAACTGAATACGTGGACGAAGGTTATTCTATATACACGGCGGTACCAAAGAAGACTGATTACAGCAGGATGCACCACAGCATGAGCTACATCACCTCGGAAACTAGATGCTCGTGTCCGTCGATGAGGAATCAATTAGTCAGCCAACTCATCGACGATTTGTTCGACAGAATCCATAACGCGGTCGACGAAGACCTAACGAGATTGTGCAAGGAAATAATGCCCGTGAAGGGTGAAGTGACTACGGAAACCAAATCGAAAATCACAAACTATCTCTTAATGGCGATATCGAAAGAACTCATTAGATCTATAGGAGATGCCGACGCTAAGACTGACACGGAGGTGAGTATATTATAATATATATCAACAATCATTTGTGACTAAAATTGAAGTTATAACAGCATTAGATTTAGACGAGTCACTAATTTTGACTAATTACATCAATCTAATAATGGTTATGGATTAAATTTATAACGATTCTACCTCAGTTTGTTCTTACAAGTTTAGCATCAATTCAAATTTTGCAATTTAGCAATGTTTTCAATACTCATCTCGTGTTTATAAATATCACATTTTTATTTTTATTATACGTTACTAAGTAAATGATATTATTTTCTATCAAATGGGTCTATCAATAGGAGACGAAATTCTCCTTCGTGATTCAAATCGTATTATCAATATTATATTAAATATATTAACGAAGTTATTGTGATTTTACATCATCACAAAAATGTTTTTATGTACACAAAATACACATATCCATACTATGCACTCTACATTTCGATTATAACATTTTCGATACACTTACCATACCTGGTATATCCTCCACGGCTTACTCTAACGAGAACAGAAGAAATCAGGGGTTTTCGGTCACTCTTAGCATCCATTCTACACACATACACTACTCGTACGTTAAACTCACTCCATTATAACTCCCTTACCCGTAAACCATCCTGATTCATGAGCCATTCCAGGAGTGGCAACGCGCGGTATCATCAATGGCGTACACGTACAACGCGGAGGGGCGCGGGGAGTGGTCGGTCCGCCTGGCCACGTGCACGGAGGGGGGCAACGCGGGCGTGCTAACACTCTCAACTTCCATTTTACATACATTACACGAAACTCACTCGACACAACACATTCATAACTACACTCTTCATACCATTCTTACAAAATTTGTTGCGGTACACTCAATGGCTTACTCTAACGTGAATAGGAGGGAATTTTCGTCACTCTTAGCTTCCATTCTACACACATACACTACTCGTATGTTAAACTCATTCCATCATAATAAAATTTAAAAAAAAATCCCTCACCCATATCCTAATTGACCGAGCCATTCCAGGAGTGGCAACGCGCGGTATCCTCAATGGCGTACACGTACAACGCGGAGGGGCGCGGGGAGTGGTC
>DWPV01001449.1:0-20707 GCA_018251915.1 Urbanus proteus proteus
TACTATGTGTGTGCAAAATTTCATAACGATCGGTTGAGCAGTTAAGGCGTGAAGACGTTACAAACAAACAAATAAACGGACTTTCGCATTTATAATAATTAGGAATACATGTGCTCTACTTGAAGCCGATTATAGGTGCGTTGCTACTCCGCGAGAGGAAGAATTTTAAATCCCTCTACAAACTATCTTACTAATAGGTATTATAAAGCTGAAAGTTTGTAAGGATGGATGGATGTTTGTTACTCTAAAACTTTGGAAGCTAAACGGATCTGGATGAAATTTGGTATAGAGATTATGATCTGAAATAACATATAGGCTACTTTAATTTAGGAAAAAAGCGCGCGCGCCATGCGCTTGCAGCCGCCGCGGCGCCGTCACGGGAGAGTAGGACGTTACGAAAGTTTTGATATGTATTCCTTTTTACATTTTAACTCGGGTAAAACCGCGGGGATCAGCTAGTTTATTATAAAAGTGGCTCATGGGTACGTAGTTGCTCCTTTCCAATGGTTATTACAGCCCATAGACGTCTGTTTTGTAACTCATATAAGTAGAAACCCCACGTGAAGCCGGCTACAAAGCTTTCGAGAGTCTAATAGAATTTTGCTAAGAATAAAAATGGTAGATATTTTATTCAATAACTCTCAAAGGAAATTTATGACTTCCTACGTCCTAGTATTGAAAGCAGTGACGGATATTATCCTGAATCTTTTAAGAAAGAAATTTTATTTATGCCTCAAGACAGAATGGAAAGAGAGCAACCAATAGACAAACTTCAAGTGACAATATCACGGCGATTGGTTCAAAAGTGGTTTAGTTGAAGCTTTAAATTCAGAAGCAATAAAGCAGTTTCAGATAAGCTTCGTGAAGTGTGCAAGCGGAGCTGCTCGTTTGCCGCCGTCTTCGGAACTATCCCAATAGCGCAGTTAGGAAGTAAAATTAAAATTAATGCGAGCGGGAGCACTTTTATGGAAGTGGAAACAAGCGAACTTCCACGAGTTTTGGAATTGCGAGCGGCGCGGTGCGGCTCAGGCTGGTCGCTGCGACCGGTCGTTGCGACTAGCGATTTTAGCGCATGTAAATAATGGAATGGAATGAAAATGGAATGTCCGTTTATTTGTTTGTTTGTTTGTAACGCCTTCACGCATTGACTGCTCAACCGATCGTTCTGAAATTTTGCACACACATAGTGAGGGGTCCAAAAAAGAACATAGAGTACCGTCATCCCGAAATAACGTACTACTCCCGAGGAGTAACTTTTAAATCTACAACCTACTTTGATACCTTGACACTTTGATACTGAATGTACCTACACATTAGCGCGAGCGGTAAAAACTAGTAATAAATAAATGTAAGTATACATTTTTTTAAGTAGAAAACTGTTACTAAAGTTTCCATTATTAATTTGCTTCGAATAGTTGTCAATTACAGTTGTCATAGTTACCTCTATAACAGCTGGGAGTCGAACTGCGTGTGAGTAATTTTGTTACCTACAGCTCTCAGCTTCACTGCCCTCTTGTCACCTAAATAAATGTCAAACTTGAGACGTCCCACTTCGACTACGATACAAATAATCGAGTACCAAATTCTTGACGAATATATACCTACAACGAGCATCCTCCACTCGCCACTTCTCTCGACAATCGTCAATAATGGACGTCACAATCTGACAAAATTCAATTTTTTGTTATACTCTAGATTTGAAAAGAGATTGATATTGTTTGGGAGTAAAACGTAACTACGAGATAACACTCGAAATATATTTTTATGCCTCATTGAAAGAATAGAGTAAGATATTCTAGATTGTAATAAATAAAGAATAAAAACTTTTCTATGTGGAGTCGCACAAATATCTGACAGTGTTACTGAGAGATAGTAACCTTACTTTTTATCGCATGCCAGAACCATTAAAACAGAACACAGCAGCTTACATTGCTACCAGTAAATACCTTCCTAATTATAACAAAACTGCCTAAAGGCCTTCTTAGGTATGTCAATATCTGTAATGAATAGATCGAAATAACATCAAAGCATTTTATTACTATTCACCACGCAATAAAAGCTAGCTACGATCTTAACATAAGTCATAATATCGAATCGCAATTAAAACAAAGAGCTAAATTCGAAGAAGATACAAATGGTTGAGGAAAACGTTGTCCACTGGCGCGGAAACGCCAATAATGATAAAGCGATCGCAGATAAAGTGAAATTCCCGAATGAATAAGCAGATGAATTACCCGAGGACGCGAGATGACAATAAGACACAAATTAAATGGGGCGTGCCCGGGAAATCTCTGCCTCATCTCCAGTGGCTTGTGGTCGCGGTAACTTCGGATAAATACAAAAGAAAATGAGAATTAGGACGTCTAAAATTTGTTTCTTGTTCAGAGTAAACTGTGATAGCCCAACTACCGTCATCACTCTATTAGTTGCTGTTCCGCTGTAGCTTAAAGATGTTATCTCACATTGAAAGCGGTTATGGCCATAGCTTACCATGCTAACCAATCCAGTTTGGTAGACCTTTACAGATTTTTTAAAGAACATTGTGTGTAGTGTTTGTAAAGAACAAGTGTGTAGTTCTCCAACTTTATACTGATGTTTTTTTACGTTAAATAAACTCATATCTTATAGCGTAACTAGAATTCTGAACAATCAAGTACGTACTTAAAATCTTTCACAAATACTTTACGCTGGCGATCTTATAATATATAAAACATTCTGCCTTATCCGCCTTACTAAATCTTTCCAGCTGGAACACGACAGATCAATCACTACTGATTCAAGTGGAAATAACTCGTACCAACGATGTTTCTGCTATAAATTCATATCTTACTTTACTTGTTACTAACCTACTAGTTGTAGCCTTCGGAGTCGCTCGCGTTAGGCTGTATGCTTCAAGTATAATACAAATGCAATTCATTCCTGTCAAAAAGCCGTAGATATAAAAGTAGGTAGGTTGTAGGTACAGAAGTTATTTTTATGTCCCTCAGGAGTAGTATCTCTTTTCGGGACAAAAAGTACTCTGGACCCCTGGCAATATGTGTGCAAAATTTTATAACAATAGATTAAGTAGTTAAAGTGTGAAAGCGTTACAAACAAATAAACAGACATTCGCATTTATAATAATTAGGATTAGGGTGACTGTTTTATAAATTAGTAAATATTATTAAGGAGTTGTCTTCCATTTCATTAAATCGTCAAAACTAAGCAGTACATTCTTAATACATTAGAAGCGTCGTTGCCTAGCTATTAATTTATGTAGGAGCCTAAGCAAGAACATGTGGGAATGGGCCAATACCGCCTACAGAATCCTGCCGTACTAAACGCCTATCCTAACGTAATAATGCGTACATGTTATAATCATCACTATTTGGAAATTATATCCATGTTCAAATTATTCAGACAGTGTACCTATTAGCGTTTCTCTTCATTCGAAATAATTATGGCTGTAGTTTAAAATTTAAATAATTTAATGAGTTTTCTTAAATCCATGAAAAGATACACAAATATTGAGGCGGCATAATTTCCCTATATTTTTCAGCCATATAATACCAGCACCAAAAAGCCCTTAAAACGAAGCTTCCAAACATTACATTAATATGAACTCCTATTGCTTTTCCCGTTTTTATAGGTTCCGGTATCAATATCTCGAATTTTTTGAGTAAATAATCGCCTAGAAACCTTTATAACTAAACTGTATAACTTTTAACTACTCAACTTAACTATGGTATTGTTGATAATTCCTTTAACTTAATGGACAAACCTCTATAATGACTCTGATATCACCGTTAAATGAAATAAACTCACCTCAAGTAGCTCGGTGTCCGTGAATGTAGTTCGCATAATGTTATCGCAGTGGGCGGAGTAAATCACACCCGGCTGTTAGTGTCACTTATATGGCCCATTGCTTTCTTATGAGATTGAAGGGAATGGCCATGCCGTCCACCTGAACGTAATTGCTTAAGTCAGGACGGCCATGTGTCTAACGTTTAAGAGAAGCAAAGGATGTTGGAAAAGTTTGATATATGTAGATCTAACTTATACGATATAATCTTGTAACATCATTTATAAGGAAAGCTATACGAATAAAATCAAAATTCTGTTTGTGATTTCAATATAACAACTTTGTACTCAATGGATATGAAAATATACACGATACCGGTAACAAAAATGCAATTAAAAGATTTTTTGTCTGTCTGTCTATTTGGCTGAGGTAATCTTTTACTGGAAGACTTAAACTTAGACTTAGGTTTAACACCATGTAGAGAAATAAGGAGAAACAATACAAACTAGTGAAGCAAATCCTTTAAGTAATTACCCTTTGGGTACTGAACCCTAAAAACAGCGCTTCACAAGGTATTTCGAAAATGAAGAAAAATACATATTTATACGCTATTATGAAGTTATTATGAAGTACCGCCTACGTAGACGGTACCTATCTCATAATAGCAGGTTGACGACCTTTATATAAATCGTGTAAAAAATATAAGGAAAAATATGACGGGGAATCTATAAATAGACCTGTACAAAAGATGTAAAGCGAGTCACGTGGCAACGGCGCCGCTGACCCAGAGCTCTCCAACTATGGAGTGCTCCCCCGTGCCTTTGAGTCCATTAAACAAATAATAAGACGCCTGAACTAACTACTCCACTTCAAACGCCGCTCGATAGGAAAACTTCCCAATTCCCGCTCGCTCCCGGGAGGCGCGCCGCGGCATAGTTGGGTTATTTACATCTGAGGTTTGCCTGTGAGATTTACATACCAGTTACACCACGCATTTGTGTCTTTGTACTAAATTAATATAATCACTCTCTAATTATGGTAAAATTAAGGTAATCGTAAAATTGTACCAGATTAATATTTTTACTGTATTTGAACACAACAGATTAATAAATAAGGTACCTACCTATTCATTAATCTGTTGTTAATTAACGTTAGTAAAAGTTCTTGAAAACATTTGCAAAATATTTTTGAAAAACACTTAAACCAAATGCCAAATGGTAAGTAGTCTGAAATTCATATATTTGAGACTAAACACAGAACAGCATAGTGTTTATGTCCGCGGATAAACAATGCTAAATCCTTTGAGATCATTTATAGGATTAAGTGCGATAGCAAACTAATTGGACTTTTATAATGCTACTTCTACAATAAAATTCTAAGATCGCTAACGACGGGATTTAACGGAATTAGAACCTTAATATTTATTAAAACGTAATAATAATTATGAGAATTAACAATAAGTAACAGTCAGCCGAGCTTCCGCGGCAGCATCCCTGCGCCGTTGGTGGTTAAAGTAAATACAAGCGACTTGTCAAAGGAGGTCCTGACCCGGTTACCGACACTTTTAAATAACATCTAATTTATTACCTGCAGCCGTCAATGACTGTTCCGTTCTTTGAACGCTCTTTGAAATCTTGTTTATAAGTATCGCTGTGTAATTTGATAAAAGGTTTGCCGTGATAGATGCTTCCGTAGTAAGTGAGTTTTTTCTTCTTATCATAACTGATTAGATTTTTCAGTGTGAAAATGCGAAAATATATGATATAGAAAAACTATCTAGTTCATCTGATTACTGGTTAGGAAAACAGATTTTTTTAAATCGAATGATACAGGTTTAGTTTTTAATTATTTTCAGCAAATTTCAGAATTGCTTAAAATTACCAACGTATTTGTCAATACTTAAAAAAACACCCTGTATAAGTATGTAACATAGGTAGGTATATTAAAATCGTATAATATATTTACTACACTACAGTTCCTGCCATAGCTTCGTTAACAACTAATAACTAGCACGAATTTCCAAAATAACCTGAACTTATCGTTATTACAATTCCGGTGACCGAAACATTGTTGTGTTGAAAGCGAGCCAGACCATAAACTCATTAAAACGGCCAAAAAACAATGCTCTTGCATGACCGCACTGAGCGATATTAAACTGAAACTGCTACAGAAAGGAAGTATGCAAATAAAGTCTCTTAAAGAGCTATCTTTCGTTCAACGTTCAAGTAATGTTCACGATCGTTGGTCTTCACAAAATATTGCGCAGGAATTAATTGTTTGCTAGCATTGCTTTCGTACTGAATTAAATATGGCAATACTGTTGCAAGGATGCAATTAAAGGTGTTTTACAGCTATAATCATAAAGTATTCGTACGAGGTTCTTTATATGATCGAAGTAGCAAACGAGCATGCTGTCCACCAGATGGTAAGTGGCCACTACCGCCCATGGAAATCTGTAATCAACTCCACATAGGATTGCAGCCCAACCTGAGGTCGGCCACATATGCGTTGCTACCCCTAAGGACTAAGTTGGAACGCCTCGGATAAGTTTGTCTTCCTGACCGCATCCTTTAAACCAGAACACAGCAGCGCTACACTGCTGTTATAAAGCAGAAATAGGGGTGGCGGTAGAGAAAGGGCTCTACCACCTCGACCCTCATACATCTTTAAAAACACACCAAATGAATTGAATGTCAATTGAATTCAGGAAATCAATTGACAAAATCGTATTTTTCCAAACGACCTTCCAAATACTCATTTATCATAAGAATTTCTATTGACACTTAGCACAAAATACGTTATAGAATAACAAACAATACGATTGTGTTGATTTAGTATTGTTACGTAACCGTTAGTTTATTTCTACTTCAAACCAGTTTCGTCGGCCATCAATAACGCGACAACATGTTAACGCATTCAAACCTAATGCGGCTATTGTTGAAACAAATTGAATTTTAGAACAATATGTATTCAATTCGTTAGCTTCAATTGTGCTCTATTTTTAGGAACGGTCGACAAACATGTAAAAAATAATGAATCATTTTAACAGTGACGAACGGAATATATTTGGGGCAAAAACAACGGAACTGAAAGTATGCAAATGCAATCATTAAACCGCGCTATCGCTGCTGAAAGTTCGACTATTGTAAGCTGTGTTCCAAACAAAAACTAGGTTCACCTTAGACCAAAGAAACATCTCCCGGAAACTTTCAAGATTATGTAAGTATGTGAAGTGAGTTTAAATTGTAACAGTGCAGGGTGCTGTTTAATAGCAAAATGCAAAATCTTTTATCGTTCAATTCAATATTTATAAGAGTAATACTTTTTAAGAAGAATACAGCAATTCACATAAGATGTGTTACACTCCTTTCTCAGAAAATCTTAAGCTCCATTGAAAAGGAAAAAATTATATCCTTTGTTTTCTACGCTTAAAACCGTTTTCCAAAATTTTTGCTATGTATTCAAAACTAATACAAGTACCGTCGGCCTAAATTGAATTTCAAGCAATATTTATTCGATTCGTTAGTTCATATTGTGTGGTTTAATCACGAACCGATGAATTTTACTATGAATACAATGGTAAAATTTTAAAACTATCTATCTAAAGCCATACAATCCGTACTATCATAAGTGTTCATGCGAGATTCTCAAATATCTAATACAGTAATAATTTAACAAAAACAGATAATATAAATATACCGTTTACGTACTCGTACACTGGTCTTTACTGCCTACATCTGTAATAAGCCCCCAAATAAGACTAAATAAGATTACAGGTATCCATGGGTGGCAAAAGCCACTCACCATAAAAAATAACATGAACTCTACTCGTAGCTTAAGCCTCTACAGCCGATGACGCATTGTGTCGGACACTCATATTATTACAACATAACTTAATGGTGTCGAATCTAGTATAGACGCACTCCGTTTACCTATAGTTATGGTAACACAAAGACATACATTGATTAATTAGGCTACATTGTCCGTACAGCATGTACCGACCGGCTACACAACTAATTTACTCGTGCGCCATTACCACGTATAAATAGTTGCATTGTTGTGTTGTCATCAACAAGGCTTCCAATTTGCCACACAATGAACGCACATGTAGTATGTGTTGCCGTTACAATGTTACCATTACATTCAAATCCCTGTTTTATTTTATGACTATCAGATTGCATAAGTGAGTAAATGGCAATTATGCCATTTTGTTTTTATTCGACATTTTGTCGACGCCATTGCGTAACAAACAAGTTCATAAATAAAGCGACTCATAGCACTATTGAACTTGAAAATCATTTTTTCATATTTTCGGTGTCTATTTTTTTTCGTTCAGATGACTCAAGAGTGCACAAGACATTAAAATGATTATTGTTCAGAAATTATTAATTCATGGATTAAAGTTTGATTTATACGTAGGCTGATAATGTCTCATAACATATTCGCGGGAGCATGCCGGAGCGTGTAATTGCACAAACGTACTGAAACCCTTCAAGCCGAGATAATCAATTCGGAGTACGGCCGCTAATTATCATATTTTCTGCCGATTACACGTCATAAAATATGTGTTTTATCCGCGTCCATTGTTCTAGACATTTTGTACGCGAGAATAAATTTTACATGTTTAGGTATTCAAATTTTATGCCCGATAATATTACGTTCATGTTTTCTTACGGTCCCCGTAAAATATAGGGATATAATAAGAAAACCTACATAAATTATAGTGAGGTATTAAATACCTTTGAGATTTTTATCAGCGCTAGGTGTATCCGTTTAATTAACTTTGGGGATCCTTATGTTTATTACTTAGAATGATAGAATGGTAGAATGATAATAATACTTTCGCTATACAGCATTACTACACTAGCGCCACCGGACCTCACTAGCGCCACGAACTCAACTGCTGTAAATCAACTTACCCTCCGCTGCGCTCGTCATTATCGTCTCTTTTATTTACGCGGAATTTCAATGAGTACGTACTCCATTCAATATTATTCATCGACTTTAGAAATTTCCTGTTCTCATTTCCATAGACTATTGTGTTATTTAGAATGATGTTACTATTTTTCCTCATTTTGTGGAATAACGTATAAAGGAAAATTGTGTATTAAAAATTTAAAGAAATGAAACATAAAGCAATAAAAGTACACAATGGGTCTCAACTGTCCAGAAACGGATCTCTATAAATTATATCACTACAAATGCTAGAAAATTTTCTATTCTATCTCATTGGGCTTCTAGCTACGGTAAAATGATTACCTACATCTAATTTAGAATTTCGCTAAACAGGCAAGTTTTCTCATCATCTAAAGCGCTTCCTGAAAGATTTAGCCTTTATCAAAGGCGCTGCACAGCGCTTCAAGAGTTTAACCCTATAACAGCCCACAGTTTAGCATAATAATACCAGAGCACACCTCGCCGCACTTTTGAAATATCTTGCTAAGTCTTTCGTCCCCCTCTGTATGGGTAGGAGGAAACGAGTCAGCCATACATGCATCGTTCGCGGGTCGCTGATCTTTACGAGTTAGTGACGTAGAATAGAAAAGACTTCTATTGTATCGTTCGGTTCAAGCTCAGGTGAAATTTTAAATGGTAGGATTTAGATTCCAGCGTATTCTCAAATGCATTTGTGTCGAATAATAATAAGTGTGAAATCTTCTGAGCAAAAACTAACATTTTCTGATAGCTTCTTTAATATAAATTTCTTTTAATATAAATTTCAAAAACTTTGCGGTCACCACCACATTCGTTATCTTCGCAATATTGGCAATATATCGTCTAAAAATTGTGAAATTGTTGCGCTACAAAATGATAACTAGCCTCGCAATAAACCTGTCAGAATTATATTGCACAGGAATTGGCAAAAAGCGCTCACAGCTATGAATACACGTGAGGAATCGTGCTCAGCCCCTGTGACCACCGAGGAATAGTGAACTACTCGTATGCACGTAACATTACTGTATTTTTGTATTAAGTGTTAGGTATTCTTCGCTTCTGTAAACTACCAAAAAGTTTTTGTGGAAGGTGACCTAAGCTTAGCAAAGAGGCACGGGATTATAAACTATTACTACCATTCGAGGCTGATACCGCACTACATTTAAATACTATTAATAACTGCTAAAACTAGTAGCGTAAGCAACAGCTACAAACCAGATAGTAAAAGCACTTTAAGAGATCCTTATTACTGTATTTGTTATAATATAGAAAATATAAAATGCTATAAGGCCTAAATACTAAAAGCTAATAAGCATAAAAAGCCTACTTAAATACAACAAAACTTATAAAACAAGTAATGATTTCTGGAGCTTTCCGGTTAACGCCAGATTTCTTTTCATCTTCGACTGCAATAATATTCATACATCACTCGCTTCTCGTTAACCGCCGATGGTGTCCAAGTTTCTAAAGCGGCGATGAAATCTTTTACAGCCATTATATTTTAAGCCGAGCGCGAGCATAAAATATAGCCATCGTGAATAAGCACTTCTACTTATTCTGCGCTACAATGCAGTTTTACTTGTAGTTACATGCTATGCTTCTTAGCTCTCCTTTATAAACACTCTGTTTGAGACTTTAAATATATTTAATTGTTTACAATTACGTTTAATGGACACGTAGCAATGAATATCTACTATTTTTAGTTATTATTATCCATTTATATTGTAACTATTATTTAATTGTTTGTAATCATAACATTTATGTTACTATACAACCGGACAGAATTTAAAAGTAAGGTATATTATATTATAGTCCCTGGTCACGGTAATATCCAATTAACATGATACTTGCAACATAAAATTACATTTTTTGTTCATTAATACCTTAATAGTTATCAACTTTAACTGTCAAGTGAAAAAGGAGAGAAAATTAGGAAATTGCAGATGAAGCCTTTAATCCAATGAATGGCTCGTAAAGAATACCGTCGATAAAGTGGTCGTAGCGTTGCAGCTCCGAGCCTCATCCGGACGAATGACCACTATAACTCAACGCAGACACTCCGAACCCATCCCTTCTACTTCCAATCTGTAATGGATCTTTTCGGAATGATCGCCTTTAAATTTGTTAGGATCCAAAACTTCAATTATTTTAAAGATAGTGTAAATTAATCTCACCTTTTCATACCTTTTAAATAGAAGGATTGAGTAGATTAAATTAAGTAAAGAAAAGGTTAAAAAACAATTAATAGTTTTTTTTCTAAAACTGTGAATATTTTAAATTTGTAGTACTGTAATATGTAGAAAATACCTAGACTGACGTAAGAGCATTAGCTCATGTAATAAGTTGCTCGATACATAAATAGCATGTAATTTATTAAACAAAATTTCTACGTAAGATTTTCTTTAATGCTGCAAATAACTTGAAGCGCCAATTTTGAAGTCATATAGAAAGTTAATTTGATATCGCACATTCCCGGCGGGCGCGCGGGGCGCCGGCCATGCGTCATTACCACCGCTTCACGCTTTATTGGCCGCTTCCGGGCTCCGGCGGCTGCTCGCAACTTCGGGGGGCTAACGTATTTCTCCATAAATACATGTCATTGTAATCGCCTTTTTATGGTTGCAGTTACCTAGCTGAATTCTACCAAAATGTTGATGGATTTTATGCAGACTTACAAAATCTTTTTAAGTGTTATGGTAACAGTCGAACCCATTTGTTTGTCGGAAGAGGAATAAATAAGGCTCTGTTTTAAAATATACATTGTTGGATAAAGTTAAAGTGAATCTACTGTATTAAGATTAGTACTGGAATGTCAACTTCAATTCGACTGCGCTAATATTTTCTAAAGGTTTTATTGGCATGAACAATTCCAATTATATTTCACAGGAAGAACAAATCTGTGACAGGAATAAGATTAATATATCGTCATATTATTGTATATTATTGATAGTATTTTTCTATTATTTGAAACCTAAGCCTTAGAAGGTCATACGCAATAACGATAGGTATAAGTTTGCAAGTTAAAATTCTTATCCCGTGTATCAATTACCTCGTGAAACTGCGAGTTCCGTGTTACGCGACATAAACAAGCTCAAATTGTTTCTGAAATAATTTCCACCGCATTGTGGCATTTGTAATTATGACATAAGTAGACACAAAAGTGAAACGTGAAACAGACAAGCCCGACTAGCCCCGCGCCATTGTTGCCGACGGATCTTCGATGCAGACTAAATGGAAGCTAGCCGACTGGAAAAGCTTTTAAACAATATTTAACTGTATTACCTCGAACCCAGCGCCGTGCCTGACGAACTTCGGGACAAACCCTCTACAATTAGTATATTGAATCATCGCGTCTAGCCATTTAGTTAAAGCATTAACCTTAACTAAAATATTCGAAGTATGATCGAAAACGATCTTGTATTTGCACAGGTGTAAGTATATAAAAATAATTCAATTTTAAACTTTAGTTTAAGCCTGCTTAAACTATATAGATCATAAGACTTTAAATCTCTATATAAAATTTAACATCAACCTCTACACAAAATATTTTCAATACCAAACTGTAAAAAGTGAAAACATTTTATCATTGGGCTCCCAACGCAAGATCAGGCCTAACCGAAATTTATTCCATCATGTTCAAAGTTATTTACACCGCAGATCTGTGTAAAGGGAAATGGGAATCCTTAAATTCCAGGATCCAGAGAGTTCGTTGGCTGATTTCAATTACAGCCAAAGTTTACGCGTTCGTTTTTTATCCGCCGCCCGGAACGATCGCCCATAATCCGTTGCACTTTGGAATGTTGAGGGAATTTGGCCTGGAATTATGTAATTTGCATTCTTTTATAGCGTTTGAACATATCCTATTTAGTAAATTCATTTATATTTATGATTATGCTGTTTGTAGTGTGGCTGAAATGAAGAATATATATATCTACAGATGTTAAGGGAGTACTTATTGTTATTTCAGTTAATTTTACTTAACTGTATTAGAGTAAGTACTTAGTTATTTAGTACGTACACGATAGTATTGATGATTTTATGCTTTTAAATAATTATAAAAAATGAGGATGTTTTCATATTAACGGTATTTTTAGTCTTTTCATCTCGTTAAATTATGGAAAGAAGCCTCCGCACTTCAGTTTTACATTCACACGATATTCCAGAGTTCATTCCGTAAGGTGAGAAAAAGTCGTAGAAACCACGACATTGCGTGTTCTTATCTTGAAGAGGTTCATATTTGCCGGCCTCGGGCGTCACCTCTTTCATACGTCATTGTTCACGCCACACCATCTTATGACGTCATAAGTGCTGCATAGCATAGTATGGAGGCAAACATGACGTAGTAAAGTGAGTAAACATACCTTGTGTAAGCAGACATACTACCATGTGCAAGTAAATACCAATATGTAGTTATAACGCCCAAATATGTTCGGAACCTTCTTAACGGAAGACGTGTATTTTCTATTGATGCTTCAGCAAAAAACGATCGGTTGAGCAGTTAAGGCGTCAAATCGTTACAAAGAAACAAACAAACAAACAAACAAATAAACAAATAAACAAACAAATAAACGGACATTCCCATTTATAATAATTAGGATTAGCGCTCACGGATCTTATCATCGATGTCTTCGGAGTATCTTCGGATTTCTTCATAGTTGAATCGGCTTCTCTCTTCGGGACAGGCGGACTAGTTTAAAATATACCTATCTACTATATAAATTTAAGGTATTTCTGTATCTTTTTCTTTCTTTCGATTGTCGTATCGATTATATGATACATACATTACGACACATTCCGCATTTTATATAATCGAAATACATATATAACAAATATTCATCAGTTATAATCGTTAAATCATAAAGTAATATTAAGGTCCTTGGTAATCAGCACAAATCGACAATAAATTAAACTTAAAAAAATCTTTAAAGCTTTCTACACTCAAAGCCCCACAGTAGGATTTTCTCCTGTGTCACACACATACACAAATACACAAACATCCAGAATAGAAATCTAAATTGATCATTTAGATGTCTGTCTGGCCGGGAATCGAACCCGGAGCCCATTGCGCGTCAGACCGGTATGGTAACCGTTCCGCCACGCGGGTCGTCAACACACTAGACTAGATACCTATTCAGAATATAGATCTAATATTGCGCTATTTTTTTTTGATAATCTGGGTCAAAGAAGTTTCTGAGCCGATGAACCGACTTTGATTTAGTTCAGTTTTTTATATATTTTTCTGCTTTGACAATCAATGGACTAAAACTTCAGAATGTAGGTCTATTGTCTCGCGGCACTAATTAAGTACGTTTTATGCTGAACTAGACTTAGTATACAGACTCGTTATAGAACTTTTTGTGAGAATTCCCTCACTAAAAATATACCTAAGAATATCGTTTTTGTCTTTTGATTTTTTATTGAAAATACCGTTAGTTATTAATAACTAGTTTTTACCCGCGGCTTCGCTCGTGCTAATGAGTACATTCGCTCAGAGAGCCCGTAGGTATCAAAGTAGGTTGTAGGTATAAAAGTTATTTTTCTGTCTCTCGGAAGTAGTACGTTTTTTCGGGATGAAAGGTACTCTATGTCCTTTTCTGGACCCCTTACTATACGTGTGCAAAATTTCATAACGATCGGTTGAGTAGTTAAAGCGTGAAGGCCTTACAAACAAACAAATAAACGGACTTTCGCATTTATAATAATTAGGATAATAGTGTAACAAACGAGTAAATGGCCTTGATGGTAAGGAGCCACAGCCGTTTATGAACATTGATATAGAACAGAGGTTCAACCTATAGGTTGACTATAGTCAATTACATTTGCGTTGCCACTTCTGAGAACTAAGATTGAACAACAACAAACAATGAAACAGGTTTCATGTTTGTACAACCCTGATCAAGCCCTTCAGGATCTAATTTTTTTATTTTTTATTCTTCTATTCATCCTCAGTGACACCACACTGTAAATTTTATATGGAAGAAATTGCTGTTTAGAAAATAAAATCATGAATTCTTAGCTTAGCTTTTTAAAATGTTTATTTAATTTTATACATATGAATACTACTTTAATATTTTTTTAATTGCATTTTGGTTATGGTTTTCAGGTTAATGGTGAAATGGACCTTCAATTTATCCAAAGATGACGAAACCCCATCACTGAAAGAGTTGCATAGAACGAAATGCCATGGACCTGTCGGGTAAGAATAGAACTGAACATAGATATTAAAAAATGAATATTGCAATAGGGTGTCTCAATTTTACTGGAAGCAATATAAAAAAAGAATGGCATTATTATTGGTATACTTTAATTTTAAAAATCCGTGCTAGCAAATATAGTTGTTAATCTGTGATTTAAAATAATTGAGGGTTTTACTAGGAGCAAAGGTAAGTGGACCCGATCCGTACTTAAACCCGTTTAAGTCAGTATGATAGAAGAAAAATAAATGATTAAATAGGGGTAGCTAACGTTATATGTTCAAAAAGATTTTTTGTAAATAATCTACTTTGAATAAAATATTTTTGATTTTGATTTTATTCAATTTGTAGTGTTCAGTATTGATTAATCATAACAATGCTTTGTTTTCCAGTGGAGCATTTTCATACCGTAAGTTGGAGGAGAAACGTGGCAAAAAACATGGGTGCTACATATTACGACAATGTCAAGATGACTACAATGTTTATTATTTGGACGTCTGTAGTAAAAATAGGTAAAATTATTGCTCAAGGTTCCTATTTTACCAAATCAGATTCAAGTTAACGTTCAGTACAAAAAAAAGCAAGTTTTGTTAAAAAGGATTACAGACCAAACATATTATAAAGTATTTAACTAAAAATTTTAAAATGTGTTTAAAAAGTATTGTTTGAATGATTTACAAATCATTCAAACAATACTTTTTTTAAAACATTTTTTGTGTTAGTAACTGTTGCAAAAAAATAAAGGGATTCACATTGTGTATTATTAAAGTTGTGTGTTTATTCAAAAATTTGTTAATTTTATATTTATTTATTTCCAGCATTACAGAAACATACAGGATGGAGTTCAAAGGCCATTGTTATGTTTTCAACAAGGAAGAGTATTACAGCATTGAGAGGCTAGTCGGCTGTCACCAAAATCCCGAGGGCAGGATATTTCTCAATGAGTGTATACCTCCATCTGAATATGGTAAGTTATATTATGTACTGTTAGCTGTTAGGATGGCTCTTTGTAGATGTGTGAGGTCAGCTAAGCCAAGGTGATTGAGTAGAATAGAAAAAAAAATCAACCTATCATATTAGAAGATTTGACACGTCTCGTAGAATATTGATGCTTCCGTTATTAATACTACCTGACTAAATTAAACATATAGAAACCTCATTGCAATGAATAAAATAAAATGAAATAGATTTTTTAATCTAAATAAATTTTTCAAAAAAGATATTGAGAACAAAATATTGAAACATATCAAATTATGTTTTCATGAAGTTGGTAAAAAATTAGGCACTCATACATTACTTTGAAAATGAATGTTATAAACTAGTGCAAATATTTGAAAACTGGTATTTGATGTTATATAGTATGAAATTAATTTAAATTAGAGACTATAATATATTATTAAACAATTAATTTGCCTTCTTATAGACAAATCCCAGTTGCTACTGTGCGGTGAGCCGGTGAAGAAAGGCGTGCGTATCGACCAGGTTGAACTGCAGGAGATACTTAAGGACAATAAGAGTCCCCGCTGTTTGCCTAACAAAGACATCTTGCTGTATACAGGTATTTTAAAAATTTCATTTGTATGTATATCTCAGAATATTATAGGTTAGCTTAAGTATACATTTAATATTTGAATGGTAGAATATTGTTCGAATGTCTGGCATGTAGCATTTCTATTTTATGTAGAGATTTTTGCCCATCTTTGTGATTTAATGTGTTAAAAATAACAGATATGATTATACAGCAAAAATACCCCTGATTTATCTATTTGTCTGAGGTAGAAATATATTTATCTTTAAAATATTACAATAATTATATATTTTGTACAGGTTCTGAAAAAGTCGGCTCAGCCAATATTACAGCGACTTACAAAGCATTGTGGAGGCTCGACGAAACAAAGAAGTTGGTAGTTGCATTTAAGACACTACAGCGTGAAAAAGCAACTGACTATTTGAAGGTAGTTTTATTTCATAGTATTAAAATATTAGTACATGATAACATTGTATTGATTTGTTACTTAAGTATTCTGATAGTATTTGTATAGTTCCTGTAAAAAAACTGAATTAAAAACAATGTTGAAAATGTTATAAAGCTACTTGTTTCACTCACAACATATTTTTGTTTTAATTTGAGTATTTAATTATCTTCTAGGACTTCATCGAGTTAGCTAGCAAGTGGGCGTGTGTGCAGTCAAGTTCCATCGTTCGATTATACGGGGTTACGCTCAGTTCGCCGACCGCTATGGTTTTGGAGTACTTGCCGTACGGACCCTTCGATGAGTACCTCAGGTTGGTTGTTTCTCATTTCATCTGATATAATTGTATTAAATTACTTGTACGTGCAGAAGTGCATTTGTTTGTGTTTGCATTTGTATTGGATTTAAATTATATTATAAAGGCGCCTTCGCGGCTGTGGTTACTCTCTGCGCAAAGTTTGTATAAACCATATATGTAGGATCCTACTAACGTTGGTAGATCGGCTATGTTAAATGTCAAGTGAGACCAAAATCTGATTGCTTATGTAAATGTGAGATGTCAATCTGTGCTTTAATAGTGTTAGTAAGTCTATCCATGATCTAAAAAGCATAAAGAAACTTTGGCTGCATGGAACCGGAGATTCGCTCGCCGATACGGTTTGCGTCCTGTGTGTGTGTACATTGTGTAAGTGTGTGCGTGTGTGTCCACAGGGAGAACCCGGAGCGCGTGAAGCCGTTGCAACTGAAGAAGGTGTGCGCCGGCCTAGCGCGCGCGCTGTGGGACCTGTCCGAGGCGGGCGTGGTGCACGGCGCGCTGCGCTGCCGCCGCCTGCTGCTCGCCGCGCCGCTCGCCGAGCGCGCCGCCGTCAAGCTGGCGGGGCCCTCGCTGCGGCCCTACACGCAGGACGAGTGAGTACCGCAGGTGTCGCGGGCCCCCGCCGCGGGACCTGTCCGAGGCGGGCGTGGCATCTCTGCAAAGAGAACAGAGAGAGAGAAAAAAAACACGCAGAGAGAAGTTGTAGATTTTGATGCGAACTTAAACTGTATAAGTAGACGGGATTATGACAGAATTTGTTAGACAAAAACTCGAATTGTCTCTGTTAATTCTTTCTTTAGTTACCTATATATTTTAACCGAATGTGTCTTAAAACTTGCCAAGCAACAAGCATCATTATGTGTATATGTCAAAGTTTAGAAATGTGTAAACAAAGAGAGAGGCGAATTAATAGGCAAGTTACGTAGGTAAATGAAAAAATATTAAAAAATAATTATACTTATTGAAAGTTTTGTTGTATCATAATCAAATGTTTTTATTTTTTTATAGTGTCCATTGGATCCCGGTAGAGTTCTATTCTGACATGAATCTCGCGAAAAGGTCCGTCTTGGGTGACATCTGGGCGTTCGCAACCACACTATGGGAGATATACTCTTATGGCCAATCACCCTGTGATACAAATCCTGTGTTGACTGCTAGGGTAAGTCGAAAGTTTAAAAATATATTATGGATAAGGTTTTTTTTTTATTATGAATAATCTACAAATATGTGAAATTAAAAATATGTAATTAATCTACAGTCAGTACCTGTTGATGCTCGTTCATATTCGGGGCATTGTTAGATTCTCAAAATATTAATAGCGCTCAAACTGATTTCTATCGCATACTGCTCGTTGTTCTGTAAGTTATTCAGCGCATTATTCGCTAGAGTATCTAAGTGTATTTAGGTGCTTGCCGCCAATAGACTACTTTGAGGACTTGAAAAAAACTATGTGAAGTCTGTCAAGCCCTCTAATATATATTATATTCTCTCTTATATATATTATAGCCCTCTAATATGTAATGTTACGGTCACAGAGCTACACAATGGGCGAGCGTCTGCTGCGGCCCGCGCGGTGCCCCGGCGAGATCTGGGCGTTGGCGCGCGCCTGCTGGCAGCCCGACCCGCCGCGCCCGCAGGAGATCATGCGGGACGTCAACCACATGCTGCGCAGGGGTACGCACGCACACACACACAAACACAAACGTACACACAGAGATATTTTTAAACACACATACATACACGCATACACGCTCACGTCGCGTACGCGCGCACACGCACACACATAAACATAGATATGTTTAAGCGCATATACATACACGCTCATACGCACACAATACGTAAATGGTTGTCGGCAATTGACAACCATTTACGTATTGTTGCACACATAGACGTATATACAGGTTCGCGCCCACATGCACGTAAAATCTAGTTTATGTGCATTTTTTCATAACATTGGAATAGCGAACGAACATGCAGTCCACCTGATGATAGGTGGCTACTGCCGCCCATTGACGTTTGTGATCAACTTCAAATACGAATAGCTTCTTTTCTGAAGTTGACCACAAATGCGTTGCTAGCCCTGAGGACTATATTGGAACGCCTCGGTTAAGGACGTCTCCCTTACCCTTCAAGCCAGAACACAGCAGCACTTAACACTGCTGTTATAAGGTAGAAATAGATGTCGCGATGGAGCTGGAGAGAATCGAACCAAAAGAGTTCGACTACCATCGCCACACACATAAACATAATAGATTGTTTGCAGCATACAGGTTTACATATTCGCGCACGAACATGTAATTGTACACATATTCATATACACGCAATATCTCTTTCTCTTACACGCAAATAGATACATATGTGTGCGCGCACGCACGTGTACACAAAACCACTTACCAACATACAAAAGCCTACTTTTGCTGCTGTTAGGCTTTACTTATTCAATGGAATCGATATTAAAATTGTTATAAAAATATTTAAATTGATCTGCGGTAATATACACTATAACACATTGCTATTTGTAATCTTTACAGAATATGTACCTCTCCATGAATACGAGGAGCCGAATATACCTTTGGATCATCATATGGAACCCGAAGAGACTATTTCTAGTAAGTATACAGTAAATACATTTTACCCTTATTTGAAATATAATTACTGTATTTTATACCACTTTGCACTCTTAAATGAATAAAATTGGGTTGAATTGTGTTATTTAGTAAAAAAAATTTTTTTTTCACATGGGTAAAGTCTGAGTTAGGTATTCTATCTAGTTTTATTTTAAATTATGTTGTTTTATTTTAGGCGATAGATTTATACCAAGCGAAGCCAGTGATGCTGCAAGTAGTAAATCGTTAATATCTGATACCAGTGTACCATCGATGAACGGCACAATGTCGGACCAGTACGATAATCCTGTAAGTATTATTTTCTAAACGTCCCCTTTCGCCTTTTCCTCAAAAATTTAAGCCGCCTACGTTACTCTTTATACCATCAGCTGTCTCCTATTGAGAGTCCCGTTTCGAAGATCACTCGTCATAAACAGATTTACAGAAGTTTTTAAATACATATTTGTTTCTTTTCTTGGGACGACCCGCATGGCATAGCGGTTACCATACCAGTCTGACGCGCAGTGAGTCCCGGGTTCGATTCCCGGCCAGATAGATATCTGAATGATAAGTTTAGATTTCTGTCATGGGTCTGCGTGTTTGTGTATTCGTCTTTGTGAGTACATGGTACTCAGGACAAAAAAATCCTACTGTGAGGCTATGAGTTTAGAAAGTGTCTTTTCTTTTGTTATTAGTGATGGGTATAGTTTCATATGCATTTAGCAAAAAATGATATTTTACCACTTCAATTTTGTTTACTTACCTAGATCAACCAATGTCCTGTACATGGAGTGACTATAAAATTACGTTCCTCAGTTCGGTCAGTTCGGCGACAGCGAGAGCTCGGTGTCCCTGGACAGCATGAACGCGTTGACGTACGCCCTGCGCGGCGGGCCGGGCGC
>DWPV01001450.1:0-20704 GCA_018251915.1 Urbanus proteus proteus
GAAGAGGAAGGTTTATATGTATAATAACATCAGTTTTTCTGTAGTATATTTAGTATCAGCATTGCACCCGTGCGAAGTCGGGGCGGGTCGTTAATTAAAAGTAAATAGCAAAAATATAATAATTACTCTTCTGTTTTTATTTAGTTATTCGCTCTTCGCTACTAGTGGGACTCTACTAAATTTTAAACTGCAGTTTAAACCGCTGCTTCACTAAAAGCCAAAGTAATTTGGAACAGGTTGTATCCTGACCACCTCATTGGCTTACTATAGTTAGCGTTACATCCATCTACGTTCAAGCTAAACGAGCCAACTTGAGACTCTGTATTAATATTAGGGTTGTAACTAATGAGAACGGAAACTTTAATATTTATTTTGATTTATATATTCTTAATTTTACTAATATTCCTATTAACAATTAGTCTTTTAATTTTTGATCGAGGGTGAATTACAGTTTAATAAGATTAGTTCGATCAGTGCGATTCTGATATTTTATGCAAAGACACGGTAATTTTTAAATTATATTAAAAACGGTTATATAACTAATATAATATGGTATCCATATTAACAAGCACAACTGTATTCTCATATCGATATCCGAAGCTCAGATTGCTACCGATTGATAGTTTTAGTTGCAGTCGGTTTACAAACTCACTCAGTTTCATTCGTTTTGTCCCTTTCTGTGGTTTGAAAGGGAATGCGGAAAGGATGTCCTGATGCACCTGATTGAGGTGCAACCTATGCCTTTGCTTGAACGCAATCCCAGTTTCTAAACCTTTCTTCCTCGACGTGTGATGTATCAGTATGATATATTTAATAAAAACGGATTTAGTTACAGTAGGTATAACCGTATAACTGAACTATGTCTTTAGCTTAGCCAATTAAACGAGATCTCAGTATACGTTGCAGCAGCTGGCGCGCAGAGCTCGTTTTGTCTGGGAACTGTTTAATTACTTGGCATCGCTCAAGGCTTGATCATTGTGAACTTTGCTACCGAATGGAGGTTAGTTGGATTTTCTTTTTGTTTCTGGCTGGTTTATTAGCACTCGTAGGATATTTACCGAGTCAACTTGACTGCCCCAATACACACCAATATATTGTCTGTAACTATAGTTTCAGGGTTTTTTTCTTTGTTTACCAAGAAAGAGACCTAGACGGAGTTTATTTTAACACATACATTTTTATTACAAACTATATGCCTTATTAGTTTGTATGCATATGAGGATCAAATCTTGGAATCCAACTAAGCAATTAACCCAAAATGATAGACTGAAAAAAATCCTAGAATATATGAAAGAAATTTATTAGAGAAAATAGACTAGAAACGTGTTTGATTTAGATGATAAATGCATGAATAATTATTTAAGGTAATTAATCTAAATCTAATATGGATGGCGCTTCAAATTCAAATGACAAATCGAAAGGTTTTCTGAGAACAACAAAAGAGTTAAAATGCGCTACTAAAATCTTGTTTTAATAAAATATTGATAATTTTAATTACATATCCTTTATCGACCCTTATTAAAGCTATTTTTAATTCAAACTGATTCTGAATGTAAAGCTGATACTAACATGATATTGAATAAAAAATTCGAAAAAAATGACATGCCGGTTATTATCTCATTAACAAGCCTTCGCTGCCGTGAAACGTGTCGCAAAATTAAATGAAATTTTACAGCAAAATCACTTTTGATTGGATCAAAAATTCATGAATCGGAAAATGTTAATTACGAAATCATGCTTAACATTTAAATTGAGTACTTAATAATTTGAATTAACGAGCAATACGGTCGGGTAGCAAATGATGTTGAATAATTCTGTAAAATTAAAATGTACCTACATAATGCAAGTTATAATGATAATAATTCAACACTTAATTTACATACATAATTAAGTTCATTTTGTCGTTTGCGGCTACAATAATACATTCTACAATGAATAATATATACCCTCAGAATAAATTAAATTTATAAAAAAAATTAAATTAGTCTAATCATAGAATAGAATGGAAGTGTTATTACCAAAACAGTAATATACATTCATTATTTAGATCATTCTGTCTGAAAACGATTCCAGTGCCCTCTGCGTGGCTCAACTGCCTCTAGTCATACAATATTTATAATACATTCTTGATATTTTAACTACTATGTTTCCATACGTCTTTCCAAAGCGATAACAATTATTAATTCTGGAGTGTTACCGAACACGTTAACATTCGCCCCCATCAAAATGACACCACATCTTTAAATCTCACCACGTTTGTTTGATCTGCACGTGTATTTTGGCAAGTTAGAACCTGCATGTTCCATCATGACCCAGTGGATGTTTGCCAACAGATCAGCAATATTCCAGTTCCACAGAAAACTTGGCTCAGTTGCCACTACCTGGTTACTCTAAGTGCCGGTTGTTTGCTTTGGACCGTTTCTAATGTTGACTTTTCATTTGTGCAATCAGAATTTCGCTGATTAAATAAATTGTGGTATGCCTTTTATACACAATATATTTTTACTTAAATACTATAAAATATGGTAACGTAAAAAGAAATGTAAAAAATATTCGAAATATACATAGGATTTATGTGAATCTGAACTCTTTGGGAGATTTCGTGACATTTGTGCTTATGTCTATTTTAATTTAGGTTTTCTTTAGAAGTTAATTTTGTTCCTGATTAATGAAGATCGAAGTTTATTAATAAATTATTTAGAATTAAGCACAAAATTGATCCCCTGTAAAAACGTGTATCAAAAAAAACAACATTTTAGTCAAGTCAAATCCTACTACCGCTTGTCCAGGTGAAACAAATAGACTTACCTGCGGATAATCACCAAACTTCGTCTGATAGTCGAACACGTAGAGGTAGGAATTCCTCCGCAGTGCCGAGTGCGTGTCCGCCGTGAGGATCGTCGGAGCGACTACTTGCGCGTCGCTCAGTGCTTCTAGCGTCTCATCCCTGGGGAATGTAACGCTATTAGTGGGGTTAACTGTTCACTGGGTCCAGCATGCATGTCCATAAAAATCATAGCTTAGCAATACAAACTTTCCAATTAAGTAAAGCTGATAATTTTGATCTTTGGGTCTTCAGTCAGTCAGTTGGGGTTCAAGCCCAGATATGCCTTTTTGATTTTTTCATGTTTTTATACCTATCCAATCTATACCTACCTACTTAGCGATATTTACTAAATTGACATTACTTCTATAATTAGTTGTGATGTATTTTATTTCATTTGTAAAAAATTTCTTTCGTAGTCTTACAAACGTTAAGCGAGTCGTAATTTTATATTGCAAGTTTAAAGCGGGTAGAGTTCAGTGATCCTCGTTTTACTCTTATTGTGGTCTTAAAAATCTAGACAGGAAGTTGGAAATCCCAAGTTGTTTCAATTTAAGTGTCCTATAAAGTTAAGTCATCTTTGATACAGGGATAAGGAACTTACGATACTAGGATTCGCTCTGCACTGATTTGAGGATTTGGAGAGTCTGAGTAGTACATCAGTACTGTCAGTAATAAATGATACAGCAAATAAATAAGTATTGAAAGCAGGATAAGGTTACATTGCATTAAACCAACAAGAGATATAGTGTTAGATAAAAATCACGTTTTAATCTTTACTGCTAAATTTTTAATTACTGAAATTATAAATGAGAATACGTTATTCAACTTTTTTAATTTTAATACATTTTACAAGCAGCAAAAAGGCTAAAACTGCCGCTGAAAAGCCAGTTCCAGCTCTAGCATGGCTCAGCGCCCTACTTTCTGAGCTTAGCAACTAGCTTATTCCTGTGGCCAATTTTACGAGTATATTGGCTTATGAACAATTTTGTCGTGCCCAATCCTTATTCTTAATACTCACCTTATGTTGATAGGATGCTGAACCGGCTTCTCCCAATCCGTGTACTCGTTGATGATAGTAGCAAGGATCTCAGACAGGTGGTAGCTATAGGTGTTCCTGACGAAGGATTTGAGGATCTTGGACCGCCTGTCAGCCTCGATGCCGTATTGGACATCGTCGCCGCTGAATGCGAAGTATGCTTCGGCTTTAGTCACGCCTAACATGAGGTCATATCTGGAAAAGTTAAAGATCTTAAACACCCATAGTTAATTTAAACTCGCCATAAAGCCATAAATAATGAATTCATCAAAAATATTAATTACATAATTATTTTTATTTTTATTCCTGTTTAATTAATTGTTTCCCTCTTTTCGGCGTTTGATGTGGTGAGCATTTTTTATAAAATTCATACTTTAACTGTTATCAATTAAGTAGCGTTTCCCTTTAATGCAAGCTCATTTAATTCTTCAAAGATCTTCAAAGCAATTAGTTTATGAATAATAACTTCTAAAATTATAAGACGGCTACAAAATTTATCGTTATCACTAAGTTCATTATTTATTACGTACTTGGTAAGTTGAGCAACTGCGCTCTTGCGCATAAGGACAGCATTGATGACGTTGACTGCGGTGGACTTGCCGAGCACTGGTCTCGCCACCTGACCCCAGTCGTACCCTGTGTCCGGGTTGATGAGGAGGTCACCTGTATCTGTGAATAATATCATGAAACACTAATTTGGATATTCTTGCCATAATTCTTCCACATTTTCGAAAGTTTCTTTTGCAGACTAAGTATAATGATACTTGATTGCTGTCTTAAGTGGTCACTCTCACGGATATCTGTAATTAATCCTAAATACAATCAGCGTTCTACTTAACGTCGGTCACACAATGAGTTTCCATCACTAAGGACATCTTTGCGTGAGTATAAGATTTTCTCTTCGTCTCTCGTCACTTCTCCAAACTAGTACAAAGGAACGTTTACAATTTCTCTTATAATACAGTAAAAGATACAATCGTATCAGTTATAGAAGTTATAAGATAATTAATATTACCTTATAACTTCTATAACATTCTACCACTCGTCAACACGATAGCATGTCAAAGCCCATAAAAGTGATATAACCACGAATAAGGATTCCAACATCACGCATACCCCGACTTCACGAATACCTGGGATATTTGGTGAACAACGCGACGTGGAAGAGCCACGCATTCCGGCATACTCAGTAAGCGTAAGCATCGTGGTTAAATAATGCGGTCGCTACTGATTATATGCCACGCTCTCGACTTAGCTCATATCACAAAGGCACTCACGTAAATGGCTCGTAATAACTTGTTCTACTACCGACATGTGAATTTAAGGCGAAGGACACTTTTCTTGGAAATAAACTTGAAGTTTGACTATTTTGAGAATTGGAGTTGATAAATCGAAAACTTCGTCATTTTATATCATGCAGCTGTAATTTAACGTTTTTGAAGATTTTTGGATTTTTACATGATCTTAGTGCGAAAAATCTTTTCAGTCACGGTACACCTTGACAGAGAGATAGGGTACTTCGTCATATCTTTAAAAGAATTTTCATTGCAAAGTCTTTGTGACCGTTAAAAAATGGGGGATGTCAAAAGAATTCTTGCATAAGAAATTTGTTTGATAGGGTATGTCAACAGCGTAAATACCTGAATTGCAGGCTATTTTAGAATCAGACATCCAGCAAAATCAATGCTTTAATTTATATTTATAACGTACTACCATTAAAAAAACTTATTTGTAAAATATAACGACTAAAGATAGACTTTGAATTCCAAATTCATAATTTAAATCCGTCTATTCGAAAATTGAATTGGATGGTCTTTGTGCGTTTGACAATCATAATGACAATTGAGGTACATGTCTCGTTAATGCACAATAATATTCGATTATTAAACGCGACCATAGATTTAACTGAAACGCACAGAACAGTATCAGAATGGCGCTATTGTCAATTAAACAAACGACGTTTCTTCCAATGAATATCAAAACAAATCTTCAGTCGTAGCAATTGCCTTCGCGTGAAAAGGGGAAAGATATCGTCGTCGGTGTAAAAAGAGAAAGATATCAAAAAGATTCTTTGCACAGCGAACTGGTGTAACGAACATCGTCAGCAGCGCGCGAGATGAGAAAACTTTGCGGGCGATTTAATAACGAAGCTCGGACGCTGAGCGTCTGAATTCTGCACGCTTAAGAGCAGAAAGGTCTGCAACGAAGTTATCAGAAAGACAACTTTTTGGGAGGATGTTGAGTAAATTTGATTTATTTCGTTGATGACACTCTGGTTTTATGACTTAAGTAAAAAGACGAAATTATGCATTCTGCTGTGTTACAATGGATCTTGAATAATATAATCTCTGGATTAGATCACATATTGATGATTGGCAGATGATCCACAGATTGATTGATGAGGCAGTTGGATCTGTAGTTGTATCAAAATAACAATTCCTAGTGATTCAATAATTGGAAGTGAAAAATCAGCAATGAAATTCGCAGAACTATAAATTTTCAGAAGCATTTGACTAAAGATTTTTTGATTGTTACTCTGAAGCTCGTACTATTAGTAAAAATATTGTTATTCAATAACATACAGATAACAACCCAGTACAATGCTATAGAAATGAATATAACAAGAAATAAATGCAAAATATGAAAACTGTATAGCAGTGACTCAACAAAAAGGCCTACACTCAGCGTTGTTATATATGAAACTGTAAAATTGACATTCTTTAATTGACATTATCTAAAGTTAAAAAGTAACTGAGCTTTTCAACGCGAAATATGCTTTGCTAAAATATATTTTGATATAAAATGTAGTTTTGGTTAGAAAATTCTGTTATTTTATCAATTTCATTGTCTCGTGCTCACAATTTTTAAGTCTGTCTTTATGACTAGACCTACATTGAACAGGAGATCTACTTGAAATCCATCACGATCATGACTGCCTTTTAGAAGGTTTTCTGAACTTTTCATAATCCCATACATTATAGTATTCGAGAACAAATCAGCTTTGAATTTTACCTATCGATCTGCCAAATATTACTTCCATTAAGCAATAAATAAAAATATTTGTTAGCATCGTCACAGAAGGCAGCGATATTCCTTAGAATGCCTTTACTAATGTTCTTATTCACACCTCATATTTATTCATAATGCATAAAATAAGAAGTTACTCATTTGATCGGCAGTCGGAGAGGGGACATGAGGTGAGGATAACATCATGGCGGCGCTGAAGTTTGGAAAGAGCGGCGCGTGCGGCATTGTGATCAGGAAACATCAACGATTACAGACGACTAAAGTGGCTATGCCGAATAATTGTAACTGTAGTAGTGAATACGTGTCTCGGTCTAAGTATAGTTAAGAAGGAATAATTAAATTGTTACTGTATATTCTTGAGTATATTTGATTATAATGTGTTGCAGTATAATGTATGGCATTTGATTACATGTTTCACATTAGCATCGCTGTTTTACAACGTCCTTCCAAGCAAACAAAGCTTGTATAGCATTGCTGTAAGAACTCCAGGTATCCGCATTATGTAGTATTATTTTAAATTAAACTTGTTCATTAAATAAATAACAGAAAACCCGCAGCACTCGTTGTGTAAACTACTTCGAAATTAATTCTCTAAAGTGCACTAACTTTAAAATTATAGCTTTGTTGTCCAAACTTTTCTAATCAGTGAAAGGCGAGTTGAATCGTTTCAGAAAGAGTTTAATTTGATATAATCCCTCCTAATGGAATTTTATATTAGAATTAGATTATTACAGTCAACAGTTTTTGTAAAATTATGCTTATTATATTATGCGGTAAAATAATGTTTGCTGGTTAAATTGATATTCGGGAACCATGAAATCCTATCAGTTTAATTTGGTTTCACTTTCGTCAATTTGAAATAGGATTTAAATAAATTTACTAATAATTAACTAATTCAGTTTGGTAGCGAGTTCATTAATTCCAGAAATTAACGACTAAAATGTGGTTGAACTCAATGTGATTTCACTCCAGCGGCATTGCCACACCTATGTTTAGCAAATATTAAAAGTGTTAAGAGCTTCAGTATTTTTGTCTGAAGAATTCCTCAGGGGTAGCAACGCAACATTGACTGGTGTGAGATAGGACTCTTAAGTTATTTGGGTTTGATCACAGATGTCCACGGGCAGCAGTGTCGATTCATTTTATTATTATAAAAAATGATTTTCCGGAACCTTTGCTGCTGCATCGGAAAGTGCATTTTCTTCTTTACACCTTCAATTTATCTACCTAACAACCAGTTAACATACCCTCCATACTAACTCCATAAAACGCGCATCTCCTTTACATTCAAAATATCTCTATCCCTCCACTTCATAGTTTCCCAGCTTTACGACCTTATTTTTATCGACAGTATCGAAGCGAAGTTGTGAAGTCTCATACAGTATGAGAAGTTTATCGGCCGTTGACGCTTCGGTCTATTCGGAAACGGTTCCCGTTGGCGAAAATATTTTTGCGGCGCTGCATTTTACAGGAACTAGACGGGTGATTAATGGTATTTGTAAACGCATCGACATTGAAACAGGTTTGTGTAAAGTTTAAACGAGTGTTCGTTCGTTGAATTATGCATTAAGATGCGTATATATAGGTATCGATATTAAATCCTAATTATTATAAATGCGAATGTCCGTTTATTTGTTTGTTTGTTTGTAATGCTTCAACTACTCAACCGACCGTTATGAAATTTTGCACACACATCGCCGGGGATCTGGAAAAGAACATAGAGTACATTTTATCCCGAAAAGTGATACTACTCCCGAGGGATAGAAAAGTAACTTTTATACCTACAATGTACCTACTTTTATACCTACGGCCTCTGTGTGAACGAGCGTGAGCGAAGCTGCGGGTAAATACTAGTTTATCATACATAAACATGCATGTTGCGGTAGCAAATTCGATATTTGAAGTTTTTGATTACTTATTTTTAAACACATTATTATTCTTTTCTAGTTTTTTTTTCAAAATCTGAGCTGAGGTTGAACGCCTATTAGGTTTTTTAATGTTTTTTGAACTATCAAGATCAATCAGTACTCTGTGCATTCTAAAAGTATTGCAATAAGTTGAAACATATGTCCAACATTAGAAATTTAAGTTAGCTTAACTTATCCTATTAAAACTAACATGTTAATTGCAGTTGGCAACCCTCGCGTCCCACGTCACACAGTTCCATTTCCCCTTGTTTTTGTGTAGTCATCACATGGCCGTGCAGTCGTCCAATCAAGACTCAATCGACACCCACTCGTAAATTGGATGTGTGATTTCTGCCTGTATACAACTTGGCAATCTTCATTTTTCGCTTGTATTAAGCCTGTATAGATGTGAGGAGTTTAGTTGACGTTACGTAAAAGTTGTCTTTTACTAGTGCCATAATTATGAACGGCCCTGCGGCAACAAGCTTTTGTCAATATTGTAAGAATAATTTACAGAAAAATCTTAATTTGTTTTCATTCATCTTGCATATTAAAAACTCACGCAAACCCAAAATATCATGACTTCAGATGCAATATTTTGATAAGTGGCAATAATCATGTTCATAGACATCATAATAGACATCTCGTAATCAACCTCTTACCAAATTAGAGTTCCTACAAAGCACAGTAGCACAGATTTGTTGATACCTGTGAGAACTAAGTTGGAGTGGGTAAGCCTGTCTTTCTTACCACACCCTTCAAAATATAATACAGCAGCGAGTATTGTTGATATACGGTGGAAATAATAATGGCGGTGGTGATGCCGAAGTCGCAATACGAAGAGTTCTATTCCCTTCAATACTGGATACAGTTACTTTCAATAAAATGTATACACGAACCAATACACGAACAAACAAGTGTCTAAAATATTTACATTATGGTCGACGATTGCTTGTTGTAATTACACCATAAGTTGTAATTATATACTTCATTGCACGTGACTGTACATGTTTTCGAAAATAAATATTCTTTTCATTCTCCGCACGCACAGTTTACTTCCACTTCTAATCCGCAAAGTTTTCTTTTATCTCTTGTCGGTAAAAACTTTGGTGGTCTTCGTGTTTGTACGTTAATTAATTTCGTAAAAGTCCTCTTGTATTCTACCGAAAATCTATTAACAGCAATTTCAGGTCTATGTGAAAAGTTAGACTTTTAGTAGTTCAATTACGGAAGTTTTTTTTTATAGATTCGAAGTAGCAAACGAGCATGTAGTCCACCTGATAGCAAGTGGCTACTGCCGCCCATGGACATTTGTAATCAACCCCAAATAAGATCAAAGTTGTACCTAAGGTTGACCACGGATGCGTTGCTACCCCAGAGGATTGAGTTGGAACGCCTCGGATAAGTATGTCTCCCTAACCACACCCTTCAGACCAGAACGCAGCAATGCTTAACACTTCTGTTATAAGGCACAAATAGGTGTATCAACAACAATATTGCTGTATTTTATGTAAAGAGTGAGGTTAGGTTAGTATCATTTAGGTAGTTTAAGTCGCTGAAACCAACTAATCGAAAAATTGATTTTTATTTTACTTATTATTAAAGATGACATCATTATCATTACCATTACCACCACATCTATCACTTTATAACTTATACGTACCTACAGGCAAAATAAATTTAAATTTAGAATAACATCTATAACTGCTCTAGTCTTACCTATAATTTAAATTTAGAATAAGATCTATAACTGTTCTAGTCTTACCTATGACTACGCCATCTACGCTAGGTCCGAAAGCATACGCGAAGTCAGGCGCCTGCACCGGTACTGACAGCAAGGCCTCTAACGGTCGGTCCCGCAAACACCTCAGAAGAGCTGGTGGAGTGAGGTCTGTAGGAAAATATATCACAACAGTTACTAAGAATACCTATATTTCATTGTTCTTATAACTCGTAAGTAGCGATTGGAAGGAGTGGAATACTTTGCTGAAATATTTTTATTTAGATGCAAAATAAAATAAAATATGGTTTTAGTAAGTAACATAGTCAAACAATAGAAAATTTTATCTGTCATAAAAATATTAATGATTTGTCTGTTTATTTATAATAATTTAAGGTAAACATGATTAAGTCAAAATATATATTCTAAACAACATAAATAACTTAGGTATATCAACCTAACAATATTAATAACAAGCATGATGCTAATAGATAAACAATTAGTTTCAACAGAATTCTCAGTAAATACAGAATAAGTAAACTGTATTGACTCAATTGAACAGAAACTTATAAATAAAATATCTGTAACATAAACGATAGACGGTTTATATGAAATACATATACCCGATATGTACACAAATAATTTCCATGTCAAACGATTCCAATATACGCAATTTATACAATCAACATAGCAACGGTTTTATGCCTCCTCAGACAACAAATGGAAACACGAGAAATACATTTTTGTTCACATTATTTTTGTAGCTAAAGTGGTTCCATTGATCCAGAAATAATAATAGGACTTACTAATATAATGTTGAAGCAACTGAATCTAAAGATTAGGTCGTAGGCAGGCACTGTCGCCGATGGATATTCAAAAGATCGCGGGATTTTTAAGAGACCTCTTAGAATTACGAAGATGATTCAAAAGGAAGCTCTTTTGTTTCAACTGAACTGTGAAAGATCACTATGAACTCGGTTTAAGCGAATGAAACTTAAGTCTTAATCTTTAATTAAAACTTAGCCCTTATGCAGCGGAGTGCTAAAGAAAGTCTAACAGTAGCAGCAGGTCTAATTGTTAATCACTTATTCTACTTACCTGGAGAACAATTCGCATGTGTGGCGACCAATGCGGCGTACTTATTAGGATCCGCTACGAGTGACCAGGGGCTTAACCCTGATCCCGACATCAAGATTGCTCTGTGAAACAGCAGACCTGGAACAAACAATACATTTTATAGTGAGTTCAGAGATGAAGTGTACCAATTCAATATTCTGACTTTGGTCCTTTATTTAGTTATTCCTAGTCTTGTCGTCTTGTGTATAATTTTTGTATTTGAATCTACAATTCCGTAAAATTTTTGAAGTATTGTAAAGTAATTATCACTTCATGTTGAAAATAACATCATGGGGAAACAATAAATAAATTGAGGTTATACAGGGTGTACGATCTATCACACAATACTTGGCTATTGTACAAGTTGATCCTTCGATGAATCTTTTTTTAATACTACAAATATTTCTTCTTATTTGTTCTGTTTAATAAAATTTTTTTTATTCACACAGAGTATAGAAAGCGTCTATTAAATCACTACAGTTATCCTGATGACTATTATAAATATTAAGGTGGTAGAACTCTATGTAGTTCGACTCCGGCGACACCACGTCATACCTATTTCTGCATTATAACAGCCGTGTTAAAATCTGCTGTGTTCTGGTCTGAAGGGTGTGGTAAGGGAGACATACTTATCCGAGGCGTTCCAACTCAGTCCTCGGGGTAGCAACACATCTGTGGTCAACCTCAGGTAGGATCTTGATCTTATCTGAGGTTGATTACAGACGTCCATTGGCGGCAGTGGCCACTTACCATCAAGTGTAACATATATATAGATATGTATATATCTATGAGCCGTCTGCTCATCATTGGGACTACCATAAAAATAAGCCAGGCCGCACATGTAAGATATATCACTTGGAGACAAAACAGCGTTAAAACTTGCGCGGGATGCAGTGCTCTAAGAGCTGGGTCTTATCCAGAATTTTCCGAGCTCTTCGGGGAAATTAGAGCACACTTTATAGCGACGTCAGTAACAGAATTTCCTATTTAAGTTTTTGTGAACTTCGCTCTTTAGGCCCCGCACTCGAGATTGCATGTAGGAGTAAATTATATGGACTATTTACGGTTAGCCTAACATTTTTACAGTTGCCAAAAATTTGTCAAGATGTTGTAAAAGTAGGATAGTTGTTATTGGAATAAACAACTCCTGGTAGAAACTATTATCGTGAGTAGCATTGTAGATGCAATGCTACTCACGATGATCGATTTTAAATGTTTCATATATTATGTAAGAAATTTTCCTTACTCTTTTAATCAAAACACACGGCTAATAAGTCATCGTTTCTGTATCGCACTTCAACTGCCGGATATTCACATATCCATTCCTCGTGTTAAAGTAATAATAAGTGTACTACTTTTCAAAAACGTAGTAAATCATTTTAAACTTACAAAACCACTGTATTTACAATTTATATTATTTGATGTGTTGCATAGGTTTTAAAATATAAAAGACGAATTTTTAAAACTAACGAAGCATGTTACGAAAACAAGAATGAACCGTCCCATGCATAGCGGTGATATGATTTGAAAATATTGTCACCATACATACCAATACCGGGCGCAGTGTCCCCATGAATAAAACATAACATTGTTCTGAACGAAATCCAGCGGGTTTGAAAATAAAGCAAGACCAAGGGAAGTTGACTTTGCGCTATATTTTTATACTAACGGAAGCGAAGAGTAGAATGTTATATGAAATGGCACGGAAAGAAATGTTCGTGAATTATACTGAAAACAGAATAATATTTTGATCAAAGATAAATTCAAATACAATATTTGCGCCTATGGAAGTGTGGAAGTTAATGACGGGAAGATAGTGATATGAAAAAGTTTGAAAGTTGATGTACTACATTGCAATGTAACTTTTCCTCATATGTAAGCGGAAAAATAAACCATAATGAAGCTGAATTAACTACAGAAGGAAACAGTGTTTTTTATACTTATGAAAACTATTCTAATGTTATTTTTGCTTTCAAAGATACTGAAGCTTTTAATGTATTAAAATGGTATATAGATATTTTCTTTCAATTACTTCCGGTTTCTAATTTTCTTTAAGAATATAGAAACTTTAATAAATTTCATAATAATATTATTTTATCATCGACCAAGACAACACAGAAAAAAATGATAATTTAGTAATAATTCCTAAGTAATAGTAATAAGACCTTCAAGTAATAATTCGACAGTGCGTTTAATCATAATCATTAACCATTTTATAAACAGCTTCCATTCATCCCTTTGAAAGCCACGTTTCGTTAGCAACACTAAAATTTGTATAGCAGTTAGCTGAAATTGCCGAGTTTCTGGCCGGTTATATTTCAGTCGGGGCAGCAAATTTCTTTCTTTCTTGCAATTTGCAAGACTGCATACAAACGTTGGTATTGGGGCAGCTATTCTAGCTCGGTTTCTTTGCGAAAATACCAACAACATTTCTGCATGCTCTGGATTATTCTCCAAATAGGTGGCATGAAGAATGGCTCTTTATTAAGCTCTTAGCATTTTTGTGGAGCAAATGCCATTTGTGAACCATTCGAATATGTTTTACCTGAAGATTACCAGTGTTGATATCAGGATCCTTGACGACTAAGATGTGAACGCATCGTTGACCAATCTCAAGTATGACTTTAATCTTATCCGGGCTAAAACGCCCAAATGCCCACTGCATTCTCTTGCCGTCAGGTAAACTGTTTGATCGTTTGCTACTTCACTACAGAGTATAAAACAAAGCGGCTTTCCGCTGTCTGTCCCTAGGTATGTTTAGATCTGTAAAACTACGCAACGGATTTCGATCCCTTTTTTTTAATAGATAAGAGTGATTCAAGAGGTAGGTTTATATGTATAATAACATCCATTATATAGTAGAGAAGCGCGCTTTCATGTTTTGGTGCATTAGTTTTAATAAAGAAGATAAACTAGGTACTTTCCAAATTATTTATTTCATGCACTGCCGATTTAGTTCATGTAAACAGCGACATTATATTTTCTTCGCTATGGACGTTTCCCTGAAATAAAATATTGAGGAAACTTTTTCAGCCACCTCCGTAAAGATTCTAGAAATATTTTAAGCATGCCCTGGACTCCTCGAAATACCTACAGCAAGAGCGAGGTAATTATGCTCTTAGAATATTTACCGTATATTTTTATAGTAAGGTAAGAATCTTTTTAATTTTATTTCTTAATAAGTCATTGACCTTTTCGGGACTAATATATTATTACCTATTTCTTTCTTTTTATTTCCTTATCATTCATATTATAGAAGATCCAACCAAAGAGGAAGTAATAAGTTGCGACTTTGACAGGACTTGAGTTGAAACACAGCAACAAACTGTCACAAAGCATAGAATTACATCAGTTCGGGGATGACGATGACAAGCAGTGGATCTTAAAAAAACGCTAATCTCATAGTACCATGGTAGGATTTCCTCCTGTTTCGTGGGTACCATAAACTCACACATACATGGATACACAAACACCCAGATCCAGAACAGAAATATAAATTCATCATTTAAATGTCTGTCTGTGTCTGGAATTGAACCATTGCGCATCAGACCGGTATGGTAACCGTTCCGCCACGCGGGTCGTCAATCTTAAAAGGCTTATCTATAAATCAATGTTAAATTAATAAAAAATAGATCGTTATTTATTTGAAGACCAGATAATTCCAGCTGCCTCTTAGTTATTTCAATTTACCAAGCACACAGGCAAGAAGCTTTAGCTACAGTGGATTTCTTCCGCGAAAATTCCTAACATTTTTGCATGCTCTCCAAATAAGTTGCATGAGGAATAGCTTCTTTATTAAGCAGAGCCTTGCAGTAGCGCGATATTTTCTTTAATAAATATAAAAATGCCACGTCTTTGTTTTGAAATAGCATATCGCTATTTAATTCCAAATTTTCGATTTATTAAATAGCAAAAAAAAACAGTTATGCAGTTGAACTGTTTTTTTGCTATTTTACTTAAAAAATGGATATAGTAAGAGGTCATTGCCATGGACATGACATGTGAGACTTCATATGGAACATGCAAAACAAATTGTGCTTACTGGTCCACGGCAATTTCTAGTTACTGATTCGCTGAGAGAAATGTGTTCCCAAAAAACTTAAGTAAGATAAACAGTGTCTTGAAAGTCGATTTTATTGCCCATAAATTTCAATATTCTGACGCTAGTGGATTTGGTTTTGACGTTAATGAGACAAGTTGAATTACGGCATACTATTATAATGGATCTTTACTAATTAATAATTAGCTTTTATATCGAAACGGTTCAAAAAAAGATACCTTGACTTTGTAGGTAATAAAAATACTTGTTAAGTTTTTAGACATCGACACTTTCTATAAATTAATTATAATTCATATTTGTGCAAATGTATTTCTACAGAACAATAAAACTTTTATCCATATTTCATGGTTCTAGTTTTAATAATTTAGGATCTGCGATGATTACTTATTAGTGAATGAGTGATGATTACTTATTGGGGGAGATGGAAAGAAAGAAATATTTTTCTTTAATTTAAATATTCTCGCACGTTACGCAACCTCTGTGGTGAAATCACTTTCAAACTTATGAAGGAGCTATTAGCAGTGAACCATTTTAAGAAAAACGTAATTTGCCAGAAGATAATGCTATAACATTATTAATGTAATAATAATTGTTGATTTAGGAATCTACATTGCAATTAATAGCATTATATATTATGTCTTTTCTATACTTACAGAGAAACTCAGTTGTCTTTTGCTTGACTGTCTGTGACTTGACGTCCTAAAAGCCTTTAGAAATTATATCTTATACCTATATATGTAGTACAACATTTCAAAGATTGCTTATATTGAAAAGCAAAACCTGAATATTTTAGTATGATCCATGTTTATCTTCCCTTAAAAGTTAAAACCTATTTTACCCGTTTTCTACTTCTTTCTTCTTTCTACTTCTTACCTCTTATTCGTTTATTTTATCGCTTCCCATCAAACAAATGGAATAGAAAATCGCAGTACAAAGAAATCAGTCCAACACAAGGGGACTTAAGGTCACAGATCCATATCTCGGACAATAAAAATGAATTCACAATGATCCCAGTAGTTGGATTTTAAAAATGCAATTCTTTGCATTCAAATTTACTTTATTTGGATTGAGAACTGCAAATAGTATTTTATCTGATAGAAGGTTACGATCTAGACAGTCACTGTCTGTAAGCTATAAAGTTTAGGATCGTCGGTACGGTCGGAGTTGGATGTTTGACCGCTAAGGGTTCAGTCGTGTTTAGTACTTCTGAGATATTGTAAGGCACGTTTAATTTTTGATTCCAGTTGATATCATTTGAAAAACGTCGTAAAAAAGTTGTATGAGGCCTAATAAGAACTTTGAATGCGATACACTAATTTACTTTACCAACTGAAACCGATTGTTTTTTGCGGTGGTTTGAAGTCTCTTCCCAGTTCTCAACAGCAGAAATTACAAGCGTTCTAACAAGGGAGTTGACGTAATTTCGAAAAATCCAAATTTCCGGCTACCACAGTCACAGAACACGCTCTAGTTACCATATTGTCACTCAAAACCTTAAAATAAACTGCAATATTCGTAAAAACATTTAGACTTGAACTACGCTATGAATTTTCCGAGATTTTCAGAGCAAAAACAAACAAAAGCTCATTCACCCCGTTTACGTCCAGCAAATAAATCAGTTTGGTGGCGAAAAAAATAGAAATCCCAATAAGTCTGGAGTAGATTTGAAAGCGTGTTTTGAATAAACAACAAACGTTCTACCAAACAAAGCCGTTTCGAAAATTGTGAAGTCAACAGCTACAAGGCTATTTAGTGAATTGCAACGGATTACCTATCTACATATATGTACAAAACAAAATAAATACAATTAAATTGTAACAAACGTAACAACATTGTATTTTTAATCTATACAAATAAATAAAAATGAAGTGTCTGTTTGTGATTTCAACATAACAATTTCATTAATTGAATATGAAAGTATATACGATACCTGTTACAAAAATGCTATTAAAAAAATTTACTGTCTGTTTGTCTGTGTGTTTGTTTGTCTGACTGTCTGTCTATCTGCTTAGCTGAAGTAATCTTCTAAACGGCTGGACCGATTTTAACGGGACGTTCACTGGAAGATAGTTGAATGCTTAAGGCGTAACATAGGCTACTTTAATTTTGAAAGCCCAATAGTGCGTGCTCCACGCGCACGTGCGCACTGTCGCGACAGCGCTGGGTATCACTTATGTTTAAATATGTATTCCTTTTAATGTTGGTGAAACCGCGGGGGAACGACTAGTTTTAATAAGAAATAATATTGACTAATAAAACAGTGCTCAGCATTTTTATTCTGGCTTGATGGGTGTAAGACTAATGGAGACGTACCTACTTATCCGAGGCATTCCGACTTAGTTTTCAAAAGTAGCAACGCATCAGTGGTTGATCTAGGCAGATCCCTTATCTTCTCTGGTGCTGATTACAGAACAAGTCACTAAAGAGGGCAGCTTATAAAAATACGAACGTATGTTCTACGAGTTTATCTATTAAATAATGTAGTAGTTATGGTAGTAGTGTAAAATTATAAGTTGTTTATGGATTTTAGACTTAAAATATTGACACAACAGAGTATTTCCTAATAAGAGTATTTTTATACACTGCGTAATTTCCATAGATATTGATCCAAATATTAATTAATAGTACCTACACGCTATAGCAAAGCGGCTGAATTTAATCACTATTGATTATACATTGATTATAAATAACAGATTACCAATAACGTCGTAAAGGGAACAGTTAATAGTGAACATAACTCAAAACCAGAGTAATCATTCACTAATCCGAGTTCAGTGATGAATGGTTCACTTGTCGGTTATCATAGTATAGATCGATTCATCGAAAAACGGACGACGAAGACGTTTGTTTGTGACGTCTTCACACTTTAACTAAAGGAACAATCGTTATGAAATTTTGCACACATATTGCTAGGGGTCCAGAAAAGGACATAGAGTACCTTTTATCTTGAAAAAAGATACTACCCCTGAGGGATAGAGAAAGAACTTTTATACCTACAATCTACCTACTGTTATACCTGCGGCCTCTTGTTATGAATGAATTACATTTGCATTATACCTGGAGCATACAAACATAATATATTGATGATACAAATATAATACATATATACATTGATTATACATATATACAAGTATAATCAATGTATATATCTGTGTCTCAGATAATATACATAACAAATTACCAGTAAAGGGAGCAGTCAATAGTGAACATAACTCAAAACCGGAGTAATACAGTCACTAATCCGAGTTCAGTGATGAATGGTTCACTTGTCGGTGTTCATCGTATAATCCGGCGACGGCGACGGATTCCAGCTATACTCGTACGAGTGTGAGATTTATGGACATACCTACATCAACGTTAAGTTATTTATTATATCCACACTGCTAGGTTTTCTATAGTTTTGAAGGTTAAATTCTTCGTGATTAGACTGACACTTCCTCTTAAATTTTCGAAATATAATAACTTTCAGTTGATTTGTTTACATTAAATTGAAATAACGATTCATTCGAACACAAACACACATACATACACAAACCCTTTGTACTTTCATAGCCACATTCGAGTACTAGGATTTTCTCTGTCTTGGGTGCAATGGACACACAAAGACGAATAAATAAACAACCACACTCAGAACTGGTATCTAAATTAATTATTTAGATATCTATCTGGCCGGAGATCGAACCCGGATCCCATTGCGCGTTAGACCGGTATGGCACCGGCACGCGGGTCGTCCTGAGTTTGTTACAGATGTCAATGGTCAGCAGAGACCAATTACCTCAGGTGTATATCTAATGTTCTATCTTATTAAAATCCTGTATATATTACATAACAAATATTCGTAAAGATAAAATCACGAAGGTCACAGAATAATACTCCATACAGATTGGTTTGGCTGTCGAATGTTGAAACTAAAATTATTCCGTTTAAATCCACAGACTTCGTTTGATATGTGATTTCGGTTCAATCATATTTTGTATGCATTGTGTCGCTGAGGTATGGCAATTGACATTTTTATGTATGAAGCCCCGAATATAATTTACAATGAACAAACATAAATATTGACGAAATGAATATTTAAAATGGAGATTTATAATCAAACAACTTTATGAGTTAAATAAATATACGTTTGTATATTATGATCTCTTTAGGAATTCTTCAAGAAGACATGAAAATGCATTGTTGTTTCAAATTACATGTTTCCAAACCACAGCAATTAAACAGCTATTTTAAAACATACAGTTAATAAGAGTGACAATGGCGCCGACGTAGACCAATCTCGAATGTCCTACCATCTTTAAAATATCGTATTTAGAATACGATCTCCTTTAACAGGATAGACGTAGCAAGCCAACAACAGTTCATCTGATAGACATCACTACCCATGGAAATCCGTTAAGTTTAGAAAAGATAATCCTGCTTGAAGTCAATGCGACAAGCTACCCCTTGAGAACTAAGTTGGAACAACTCGCATATCTACTTTCCTATACCCTACAGGCTATAACAAAGTAGTACTGAACACTGCTGTCATAAGGTGAGACCGTGGTGACTCCAGTATCAAACCACAAAGGGTGGAACCATCTTCTAATTTAGAATACCGCTTCTTTACTACTCTATGGCTTTTACGCAAAAATATTTACCGAACCACGCCGTACTCCCATACTTTATATTTATTTACGTAGAGAATAACAAAGCGCTTGTAATTTATAATGAGCAATTTCAGTTTTAACCTCGAAATTACTTTGATAAATTGCGGCCCAAATTCAATTTTCACTTTAAGCTTAAAGAGGCCGCGTGCCAACCTACGTTCACATACTTGACCTATAAAGTCTGGTTAAAATAGTTAACCATATTTTTGTCTTCCTAATTACAAGCGTTTATTTTTAGCTGTTACTAGGTTTAGTTGTATGCTCGAATTAAAGCACCGTTCTCTAAATACCTTTTTAACCGACTTCCCAAAGGAAGAGAGGTTATCTATTCGTCGTGTATATTTTTTTTTTTTTTTTTTTTTTTT